>CAUYON010107034.1:0-117618 GCA_963573935.1 Arctocebus calabarensis
CAATCACAGGGCACGATTCATATACATTCAGAAATATTTTGATCATACTGTTACAGATATCCTTCATGGCATTTCCTTGATCACTATATAAAGACATTAATACTCTACCTTTAATAAGTTTCGCCAGTACCCTGCTAAAATAATCTGTATCTTTAAAATCCAGTTCTTTTGTTTCAATGGTAATCTTGGGTGACTTTTTCTAATCTTACTCTTCTTAGTTACATCACATGTTACTTGATTGTTTCCACACACCAAACATGCAATTCCCTCCTTCCTTACAAAATGGATCACTATCTATATCCATATTCATATCCATATCTTTCTGAAGATGCACAAAATATCTTCACCTACTAATTTTTTCTAATTTATAATTGAACTTCCATTTCGATGCCTGCTTCAATGTATTATGGGGAATAATGTTCTGAGACAAAATAGTTCTTATGTTTTCCTCAGACCTGTCCTTTTGTGAGAAACTTTGTGTTCCTTCCAGCTTAACCACTCACCTGATACATCCCTAGGTTTGTTCATCCATTGATTCACATTTGATGTGCATTGATTCATAAAAGGAAGGATGACTGAGAATCTCATTTAGTTGCCCATACTTTATCTACTGTTTCCTTCACCCAAGTGTTCTCACCTGAAATCATTCACCCACCCACATTCTTAATCTTATTTCTCTTATTGGCCAGGTAAGTCATCTGTCCATCCATCCTCTCTTTTATCTATTCACTTAATTATCTTTTCAGTAATTGGTCCACTATTACTCTCCATCCACACTCTCGCCCATGAAAGCTTTTGCTTACTGACTTAATGCACATTCACCTCCCTTCTTCCACTTCCAGGCTTATAATTATTTAGTAAGAAGAAAGAAAACTTCCAGATTTACTATCATTACTTATTAAATTGGTGAATAAATACCAGCTATGTAGTATTAGGTAACTTGCACAACATGTGTAAAAGATTAAAATCAGATTGTGCTCAGATCATTTAACACATGAAGTTACATTCTCATTTTTATTGCAATGTTGTTTATTAAATTCTTACCCAGAATATATCAATAGATATAATTTCTTGGAAAATAGTCCCATCTTGGACAAAACTCATTGCTCTATTTCCTAAATTTAATGTCCACAAGAATCCACACTATATACATTTTTATTTGAATTCATAGTTTCTGGAATATATCATGCCTTTAATAGCATTTCCTATTGTCACATTTTAATTACTACAAAATGTTAGTATGTTTAGTATGGAAATGTTACTGAAAACATTTCACAAATAACAAAATTGAGTTTTGGAGATGGTTAAGTAAATTTCTCTATGTATTTCTTCCAAACCACTTCTATTTCTTATCAAACTCTCATCTCGGATCCCATAATCTAAACTCATATTACTCTTTAAATCTTTGGTTGGCTTAGAGAAAAATACTGACTTCCAATGCTGTAAGATTTAACATTTTAACCAGGCTGTTACCAGCATACATGTGTTGTACCTGGTAAAGGGGATGTTGTCTTGTTTTTCCTGTGGTTGCTGGTTAGATATAGAGTGTCCATTCCAATACACAAAGGAAAACAGAAATTCTAAGAATAAAAATAGCTGAGACTCTTCAGAGTGTTTTTGAAACCGTTTTTATAAAATGGGCATATTTAAGTAATTTTATTTTCTGTCATCATTACAAAATTAATCCGCCTAACTTCCCTTTCTCTGAAGCCTGTCAGCAAAGTTGGTTTGGCTTTGTGTCATGAGAAATTGTGCCCACCAAGATAACTTAAATATTTGAGACTCTGAAAATGCTATTTATTGTTACTACCTTGCCTTAAAAAAATGAAACTTGAGAACTTTGTTAGAATCTACCTAAAGAGCAATGGATTTGCCATAGGGCCGTTACATCATGTTTCCAAACTTGAAAAGTTGTGGTCCAGACAGAAGATGATAGCAAATTTGCCACATCACGAATGTCGGCTCAGAAAGCCTCTTGGGAAAGAGTTCTATCAGCCTCTTCCTGTCAATATCCTCTCTTTACTTATTAGCCAAGATATTGGGTATACTGCCTTTCTTTCTTTCTTTTTTTTTTTTGAGACAGTCTTAGTATGTCACCCTCCGTAGAGGCTGTGGTGTCACAGCTCACAGTAGCCTCAAACTCTTGGGCTCAAGCGATTCTCTTGTTTCTGCTGGACTACAAGTGCATGCCTCCCAAGTAGCTGGACTACAGGTGCATGCCACAATGCTCGGCTATTTTTGGAGATGGGGTCTCGCTATGGCTCAGGCTGACCTCCAACCTGAGAGCTCAGGCCATCCACCTGCCTTGGCCTCCAAAATCCTGGGATTATAGGCGTGAGCCACTGTGCATGGATTTATACTGCCTTTCTATTTTCCACATCGATTGTATTTCAAAATTTTCAGGATGAATTGGTTTACAGAATGTGCCTGTACCATTGTTTTTATTTGCATGCCATGTAAATTTGTATATTAAATACGTATTGCCATTTAGGGGCAAACTAGGCAGACTTTTCTTTTTTCTTGGTTTTTTTTTTTATTTTATTTTACTTAAGATAGAGTCTCACTATGTCGCCCTTGGTAGAGTGCTGTGGCATTAAAAATACCCAAAGACTCTAGTTAAGCAACCTCCAACACTTGGGCTTAAGCAATTCTCTTGCCTCAGCCTTCCACATAGCTGTGGCTACAGTTACCTGCCACAATACCAGACTATTTATTTTTTGTTGCAGTTGTCATTGTTGTTTAGCTGGCCTGGGTTAAGTTTGCACCCACTAGCCTTGGTGTATTAGGCTACAACTGCTGTGCTACAGGTGCTGAGTCTAGGTAGACTTTTGTATTGTGTCTACCCCTCATCTTGGGAATCAGGAAGATTCCACACTGACTGCTTGTGCTGCTCTGATGGTCTCTACACAGTTATGTGAAAATGTGCGTGATATGAAATCTGACTGAATGGGATATATCTGGTTCTGTCACCTGAAAGGTTCATGCATGCAAAATCACTGAGTAGGTTTAGGGCATCTGTATCCTATGCAGACAAAAAAGAGAGAGAAAATAGACTTTCGTGAGCGTTTAATATGTGCCAAGAACCATGCTTGTTGTTGGGTGTAGTGGTAAGTAAGGTACGCAGACGACCTTCCCTTGTGGACCTCACCCATTTAAAAGAGTAGGACAAGCAACACATTCCTTTTTCTGACTGTATTTTCAGCTGTCTGCAACCCCAAACAGCAAGTTATTTGGACTTGTTTCCAATTTTCTATTTCTCTGAGCACCTGTCCCAATGGCCAGGTCATGCTCTTCAATAGTCTCACTCCTAGAATACCAGGGACACAAGTCTGAGTTACCAAATGTCATACATGTGCCTGCTGTAAAACATTAGAATTAATTAATTCATTTATTTGTTCTATTAAGCAGCATTGATTTCCAGTGTAGGGTGTGGTGTTCTTTTTATTTAATCAGGAAATGTATCTCCTTCAGCTCTTTGCCTCTTAAGACAAATTTAATGGTAACTTGATTTGGTTGAGAATTATTTTGAGAGCTGTTATTATTTGACTGAGCTATAATTTTTTAAGAGTATGTGATCATAAAGGTCATTGCATATTCCCAATCTGATCTTAACTAGAGTCTTTGGGTATTTTTAATGCCTATTACCTAGTTTACATTTTATGATCTAATTTATTTTTACAACTTGTTAAGAATGGAGCGACTGAATGAAAAATAATTATATTTGCATTATTTATATTTACTGTAGCAGTACAATATTTTAATGTAAAAACATTTTAAAAATTGTATGGTCATCATATACTATCATAATATGATGCTTTATTTAGCTCCAAAGTATCAAGAAAAAGTAGGTGTCTAGTTTTTTGCTTTGCTTTGTTTTATTATTATTATTATTATTATTTTTTTTTTTTAATGCAATATGAGACCTCACTCTTTCTTGAATGGAACATTTCACATTTGGTCAATATCCTTTGTGAGATGTTCTATAGTTCCCAAGAATACTGGACTAGAAGTTAAAATGAGCAGTTCAAGGCTAACTCCTGGTCCTTGTGGAGGGCTGGTCAGAACCATTCAAAGAAACCTTCTGCCTCTCTTGGGTTTCCCTTACCTGCCTTTTCACTCTCCTAGCAGCCTAAACATGTGCCTGCTCTAGATTGAAGACCTACATTGCTCTCATCCAAAAACTAATACTGGGATCAAGTCCCCTGTTCCTTATTGATACTGATGGCTGTGATTTTTAGATGATGATCCATTGCCCAGTAGCTTGATCCACCATTGCACCCATGGGCACAATGCCAGTTGCTGAGAAGATAGTGCTGAGGTGTCATGTGAGCCCAGAAAGCTCGGCTTGCTCTCTGCTCCAAAGCTGAGCAGGTTCATGAGAAGTGGGGACCGGCAAGGGACAGAGATTTGTGCTGCAGTGATCTCCACCGATGCTTTGTGTTCTAAAAGATGGCGATTTTCTCCCCAGGAACTTCCGAAGAGGAAGATAGGAAATTGGAGAGACTGTCCCATGCCATTCTTCGGGCTGGACAGAGTGCAGTTTCCAGATAAGTTCTGATGCCCGAACTGTCTGATTTTCAGATGAGGCAGCGATTCCTCCTATAGTTTGCACAGTTCCAGTTCCCGTCTTGTTTTAGAGGAAGGGGTAGGCAACACGACCCAGTCTTAACTTCTCTGGTAACTAAGTCATAATCTGGTAGTAAATAGGAGAACTTATCTGCACTAAGCTCTACTCTCCCAGGATTACTCCAGCATCCTTGAGATCCAGTGGATCCAGTGTGATAGGACGGGAATATAATTTGTATTTTTTCCTCACAATTCATATTCGCAACCACGAGAGGGATGTGAGTGATATTGAAGATCAGGTTCTTACTGCATTCAGAGAACAGTGGTGTCTGAAAAGAAGGTAACTGGCGTGGGGACCTGTCTATTATTCATCCATTGCCCTCCATCTAGCTATTATCTGCCCATGTTTTCTTCCATCAGCCTCTCTAAGTCTCAGTTCCAATGTTGGATGCAAACTTTGAATACAAACTTAAGGAAACTCAATGCCTTTGCGCTTTACTGTAGATAAGATTTTAGGTCCCTGGGTTTAGCTTTTCTAAATTCCTTTGCCTCCTTATTTAAATCATTGCTCTGAAAATAAAATGAAGAATGTTTTATTCTCCCTTTTTTACGTTCACTTTATTCTGCAAATATTTATGGAGCATCCAACAATATTGCCACCAGACACTTTTCCGGGCAGAGGAAATACAAAGAATGAAATGCAAATGATTCTTCCCATGACTCCTATAGTAAAAACTTGTCCTTTAATTCTGAGGTGTTGTGGGAATATACAGAAGACGATGAGGGTGTCATGATGCTAATACAATTCAGCTCAATTATGTAGCAATTCCTGCGATTCCTGAAATTGCAAAGTTCCTATGAAAGAGTGGGATCATTCGTTGCACACCTGATGCTCTGTGCGTCTCCAGCTCAGCTGCAGTGAGTGGCCAGACAGGTTGGGGATTCATCTGGTGGTAAATGTGGCAGATCCTGGGTTCTGAGCTGGATTTAAGAATCAGAATTGAGGCGGCTTTGTGAATTGATGTCTGAGTTTACTTTGTCCTCTCCTTCCTCTCTGCTTCCATAACGTTTTCTTGTAAGATCACACCAGAATCTTTGCTGTTCCTACAACAAAATTGCTATGGCATCAGGCTCATGCTGAAATCCTTCCATGCATTTACAGTCTCCTGGCATCTTAATAGTCAAGTCCAAACTCTGTACCTTGGTTTGACAGTTCTGCATAATCAGGCCCCTATCTTGTTTTTATTCTTATTTCTTGCTACCCCTCTTTCTCTATTCAGATTAAATAATACTTTTTTTTTTTTTCTAGAATGCAGTGCTTCCTTTTGTTTCTAGATCTTTACCAATACAATTACACGTGCCTGAAACAAGGTTTTTTCCTCTTTCAGGTCTGTTGTTTTTGTCATCCTTCTCTGGGAAGTCCGTTTCTATCCTTCCACACCCTACTGTGGGAGTTAAGTAAAATTTCTAGATGTTCTCATACCTCCCTGCTCTTCTCCTAACATTGCTCTTAGATCATACACTAAAATCTGCAAATGCACTCTAAAACTGGTGCTGTTAATATTATCCCTTGTGGGTTGTGAAGTCTCTGGAAAAGTTCTGTGAAAATCTCTGAATCCTATACTTTCATTGGGAAAATGGGGAAAAGGTCTCAAGTTTGTTGTGAGAATATCGTTTTATGTATAAATATACATAAAAAGTTTATCAGATAATAAGCAGTCAAAAGTCATCATAATAACAGCAGTAGAAATACTCTCTCTAAATTTTCTGTTCATTTATGTTTATTCCCCCCAAATTATGGCTCTTTTGGAACAGAGACCAAGTCTGTGCCATTTATTAATCTACCTCCACCCCAAGACAGTGAAGAGGATGGGATTTATTAAATGAATGGATGAGGGGTTTTTGGTACCACCACCAGCCCATGGAGTCCTACCTCTCCAGACCGTGTGCGTGTGGTCCTGAATTCTGCTCTGATTAGCAGGAGCATCCCCCGAACAGGAGAGCACTCCCACTTTTAGAGAATGCACATTACATAACCCTTCAGTGCATTTGGGATGTCTGACTCCATAATCTCAGAGTGTCCTCGGGTGGGATACGTGGACAGGGGAAGTAGTGTTGTATTGGAGTGAGCAGGATTTCCCAACTTAAGTGAAAACAAAAAGCAGAAGCTTAGAACCATCCATCCCAAATACTTCTGAGAGTCAGGTCTGGAATGTCAGGTGCCTCTGTTGTCTGCAAATGGCTGTTTGTGTCCACCCACAGTCTTTTCTTTGTAAGATCAAGTTGGTTGTCTGAACAAGTCATATGTAAGGGGGTGTGTGTGTGTGTGAGAGAGAGAGAGAGATACTAATAATAGGACAAAATGAATGAATATAGATAGATATACAATATTTTGTTCTGAGATTATCATTACCCCAGGATCTGGGTTTTATTGAAATAAGCTAAAAATGAAATTTCCAGGCGAGGCTCAGTGGCTCATGCCTGTAATCCTAGCACTCTGGAAGGCCAAGGCAGGTGGATTGCCTGAGCTCAGGAGTTCCAGACCAGACTGAGCAAGAGTGAGATCCCATCTCTAAAAATATCTGGGAAGTATGGTGGATGCCTGTAGTCCGAGCTACTCGGGAGGCTGAGGCAAGAGGATTGCTTGAGCCCAAGAGTTTGATATTGCTGTGACCTGTGATTTCACAGCACTCTACTGAGGGTGACAAAGTGAGACTCTGTCTCAAAATAAGTGAATAAATAAATTAAATTAAATAACAATGAAATTTCCAGAAGAAAGAGAATCAGACAGTATTTGCTAAGATTTTTTTTTCATTTTTTCAAAGTATTACAATGTGTAAACTTATCATTCAGTGATGTGTTGGGAACTTGCTTTCACTTGGGTTGCAACTTGGCTTCTCCTCATGTTTTCAGATAGTTGCACGTGCTATATGGTGGAATATGATATGAACTCAAAATGGTTTTATTTATTAAATACTTAATATAGCTGCTTCTCTGTTTCAAACAGATGGAGAGTCTCAGATTGAAAAATTAGTTCAGAAGGGTAGAAGTTTTATCCCCATATTCTAGATAGATAAACTGAAATTCAAATAAATGTGTTAATTTCTCCCATTTGTGTGGGAGAGATTGAATCTTAGCTTTGTGTTTATTATTTCAAAACCTATACTTTTTCTTTCTTCTCCCTTACTTAATTTTAAATACAAGGGATCATCCAAACCTAAAGTTATAATACAATTTATTAATTAGAGGATATTAGACAATGGAAGGAAATGTGATACAAATAAGTTTTAACATAAATAATTATAGCACCAATTTGAATGGTTTATTTTTTAATTAGCAGAATGTTGTGTAAAAACAAAAGAAAGTGATACATACCAATACCTTCTGTTTCTCAAGAACTCCTTGTATGTGAATGGAAATTTCCATGAATGATATATTATTCAAATTTCCTTTTTTTAATAAAAATGCTAATGGAATATTAAAATGCACATAAATTAAAATGATCATAAATTAGGATTAATATCACGTTAATGAATTATAATCCCACATTCATTAAGATAAAGTAGCATTTCAATGTTTGTTCTTGTTAATAAATTGAATACAATAAATGAAAGGGATACATTTTGAGATTCAATAAATATTTGATCTAATCTTATGCTTTAACTTTTTAAAATATTCACAAGTAAAGTAGGAGATCTAGATGCATTTGGATTCTTTGTTGCTATTTTATGTCTTTTTTATAATCCTTTCTTTTCACTTATTGAAGCGCTAAGTACAATTTAAATTGGCAAAGAAACCAATAGAGTCTGTTGTGAATAAAAGGGATCTCATGAGAACACAATGTCTTTTGAATTTCTAGGAGTTTCTTTCCACAAACATTTTTTTTTTCAAGGAACAAATATTTGAGATCTCATGGGATGATTTTGATAGATAAGTAACTGAGTTAAACTAAAAATATGTGCATTTAAACAATACTTTGCAATGAATGTTTCTTTTAAAAATACAAACATTTATATCTGTCTATTTCTATATTCTTTATTTTTTAGTTTTTTTTTTTTTGCAGTTTTTGCCTGGGGCTGGGTTTGAACCTGCCACCTCTGGCATATAGGGCTGGAACCCTACTCCTTTGAGCCACAGGCGCTGCCCTATTTTAGTTTTTTTTTTTAAACAGAGGTCAACACAGTATAAAGGAGGATTATGTATAAGAACATTCCTGTCTCCTTTTTAAGAACAAATGGTGAGAATTTTGAAACTAGAGATTCTATTCTCCCAAGCAGCTACCAACATATTTCAGGGAGAGTATTTGCCTTACACGTTAAGCTCAGTTAATATTTGTTCAATAAATGTTTGCTGCCATGGGCTACCATGAGCTAGATGGATTTGGATTATTTTCTGAAGGGTTCCTTTTCTAGAAAATATTCTCCCATATTCTGGCCTCAATGCTCTTCTCTATAAAATAGGAATGATTTCCCTGGACCAGAAAAATCAGAGGAATTAAAGGGGGAAAAAGCCCTATAGAACATACAATCTTAATATAAATCAGGTTATTAGGATTATTTTTATTTGTATAAATATAGTAGGTGAATATGAATTGAACTCTGGGTCTAACATATTTTATTCTATCAAATGTGAACCTTGGGGAATTTATTATGTGCTGTATTGAACCTCAAATTTCTCATGGTTCATATGAAATATTTTTAACTCATTTTTTTTTTTATAAAAATTGAGGAAATGAGTATATGAGAAGTGATTCATATAGTCCTTGGTGCACAGGTAGTTAGTGATCCATAAAGGGTAGGTAATTGTAACAACTTCAAATAAATATATCAATAAGTTGAAAAGAATACAATAGCCGGGCGCTGTGGTGGGCGCCTGTAGTCCCAGCTACTAGGGAGGCTGAGGCAAGAGAATCGCTTAAGCCCAAGAGCTGGAGGTTGCTGTGAGCATGGTGACGCCACGGCACTCTACCCAGGGCGATAAAGTGAGACTCTGTCTCTACAAAAAAAAAAAAAGAAAGAGAGGTCTAGTATAAAAAGGATCTAGTCCAAACCAGATATGGCTATGCTGTGAAATACATATACCCTCTTCCTCTACTCTCAAAGTTCGTGTGTGTGTGTGTGTGTGTGTGTGTGGAGCATCTTTATGCTATTCTATAACACAGGTGAATAAAGTGCAGTTTGTATTAAAATCAAAAAATTTTAAAGAAGAATCACTTTTCTATGAATCAAACTGATAAAATGATTATGTATCAAAATATGCAGCTTCTTTATACATTATCCATCCCAAAGATTTTTTTCGATGTGAAAAATTAATTTTCTGTCAAAACTATTAATAGTTTGAAATTTTTAAGATATGATGAAGTATAATATAGTCCTCTAAACATTGTGATACTTACATGGTTTTTAATTGGGAACATGATACTCATCAGTATATTATTTCTACCACTGGTATCATTTTGACAAACAGTCCAGTACAATGAACAATATCCAGGTATGAGCACACTAAAAACCCTGACTTCTGGCTCAGAGCCCGGTCACGGCACCAGCCACATACATGGAGGCTGGCAGGTTCGAACCTAGCCCAAGCCAGCTAAAACAACAATGACAACCGTAACAAAAAATAACCAGGTGTTGTGGCAGGCTCCTGTAGTCCCAGCTACTTGGAAGGTTGAGGCAAGAGGATCACTTAAGTCCAAGAGCTTGAGGTTGCTGTGAGCTGTGACACTACAGCATTCTACCAAGGACTACATAGTGAGACTCTGTCAAAAACAAAAGAAAACAAAACAAAAAACCTGACTTCAGCATTATCATTGTATACATGTAACAAAAACACTTTTATCCTCTTAATATTTGAAATACAAGTAGATAAATACAAAATACCAAGTAGCTCTTTTCAAGATTAAAAAGGTCCCCCTTTAGGACATATCCAAGTATTAATCTTCCGTCCATGTCAATGATCTTGTATTTACATTTGATGTGGCTAATCAGTGCCTCCTTCTTAAAACACTTTTCCCCATTGTCTTAAAAACACTGTACTCTATTTTTTAATTCACTTATCTCAGAAGTTATTTATCCTGCCCTATTTGTGCCTCTTCGTTTGCTCACTATCTAAATTTTAGAATTTCCCACGAAGCTTTTGACCTTTTTCCCCATCTGAAGTCTATCGTTAGGTGAGGCACTCTAACTCCATACATTTAAGCTATTTTCTAAAATGTTGAATAAGAATACATTTTCATCTCAGTTGTTTCTTTGAGCTTTAAAGTTGTATGTGTTATTCCCTTTTGGATATATAGGAACATCTCGACATCAGTATATTTAAATCACAGCTCCTCTATTTTAGCCCTCAGCCGCTCTGCTCTTCGCATGTTCCTGGGTATGTCACTGCAGTCTAGTCTGAGGCTAAGAGTGATCGCTGGCGTCTATTTCTCAACATTCCGCCGTCCATCAATGTCTTACCAATCTTATCACCCAACTATATCCAGAATCTCTTCACTTCTTACCATGCGCAATTTAACTCCAACCCAAGCTACTACCACTGCCAGCTGGACTTCTGAAACCGCATCCTCTCCGCTTCCTTTGCTCTTTTTCACTCTTCATTGTTCGCTGGTTGTATACAGAGGTCAGAATATCATTTGAAAGTGCACACCTGAATACACAGGCTCTCCTGCTACCCACCCTCACCCACCAGCACTTACACATGACTTCAAAGGGCAGCGCCTGGGGCTCAGTGAACAGGGATCCGGCCCCATATCCTGAGGGTGGCAGGTTTGAACCCAGCCCCGTACAAACTGCAACAAAAAATAGCTGGGCGCCTGTAGTCCCAGCTACTTAGGAGGCTGAGGCAAGAGAATCGCCTAAGCCCAGGAGTTGGAGGTTGCTGTGAGCTGTGACGCCACAGCACTCTACAGAGGGTGACAAAGTATGACTCTGTCTCTAAAAAAAAAAAACCTCTGATGACTTACAACTACAATTTAAATACAATTTTAAAAAGATATTATTCCATAGACTGTGCAGCATACAAAGTTCCATGTGTTCTGAAAATTGCCCTCCTGTCTCACTGGATAGTCTACTTTCCCCATTTTCTGTTTTCAGTTAGGTTTTCCTTTTGTTTTTAAAACAAATATTTCAGGATCTTTGCATTTACTGCCCTTTTACCTGGTATAAAATTGGACTTCCTCTGGCTCTTTGCTTGATGATTTATTCTCCATAAAAACAAACAAAATAATGGAAACAATACTTTCCGAGCACCAAGCACAGTTCCAGGTTATTATCTACTTTATTTAAATGATACAATAACATCAGGAACTAATATTCCTTTCACAAAGGAAATCTAGGCTAAGAGGAAATAAGCAATATTGCTTATGTTAAACGACTAGCAAATAAATATTACTGATATTAAATCCAAACCTGTTGGAACCAAAGATCTCATTTGGAAGCTAATATCTATCTAGCACATTCATCCAGTACTTTTTAATGCCCTTAATACATCCTAAGCACAATACTGGACTTTTTATTATAATTTGAAATTTTATTTTTTGCCAAGGCCTTGTTCCTTTAAAAAGGCCCAGATGGTAATTAGGATTTTGCCTGGTTAAATAAAGAACAAGATATTCAGATGGAAAAAATAATTTGTTACAATTAATATAACTACGACGTGAATTTTTATTTATTCACCTTTGTGAAAAATAGAACAGATTTATATGAAGTTGGAATTAATTGTACTATTAGCTGTTTTACGGTTAAATTAGGCTATGTGAAACATTTGTTATTCAGAGTGATAATTTGTGAGTATGATGTTATCTCTGGAGATAATAGTACTTAATGCAGAGATTATAGGATTATACTTTAAAATAATCACTTCATTTGCCTCTTGATTGAAAATGTGTAATAGGGAAAGGCAATTGGTGGGATCACACCTACGGTGCATCTTAGAAGGGTACTGGTGAAACTTACTAAACGTAGAAAAACAATGTCTTCATATAGTAATTAAGAAAATGCCATGAAGGCTATGTTTAACAGTTGGATGAAAATATTTCATATTGTATATGAAGTCAGCACATTGTGCCCCAAGATTGCACTAATGTACACAATTTTGATTTAATAAAAATTTAAAAAAAGAAAAGAAAATGTGTAATACTCTCCAAACATAGACATATAGAATTTACATACATAAAAAGCTATAGAAATAATTGGTTTACTTGAAATATCTGAGATGAAATAGTCACTCTGGTCAGTCACTGTGAGCAATTTAGATATTGATAAGTGGCAAGGCATGCAAATGACTGTACTGAAAATTCTGAGAGAACAGAATTATGTAAAAAAATTCCATTGATCCTCATAGTATCTCAAAATTTCTGCACTTATTATAGGACCCTTATTTCACCCAGATCAAGTTCACTTACAAAACATTTTTTAAAATTTAAATTACAAGCTTCTGAAAGATAACGCAGAATTGTCATGGGTGATTTGCAAATGGGCACTAATCAGAGTACCACTGAGTTCTGAGTGGACATAGAGGTTTCCCTTTCAACATCCCACTGGAGAAAACTTTGTCAATGTCCCTTTGGTTTGCTATCTAAGTAGTACGAAAGGAAACTCTCAGAAGAGCCATTTACTATTAGCAACAGAAATAAATTAGTCATAATTCAGTGCATGGAAATTGTAGTCACTTAGAAAACATCTATCTCTATCTTGATTTCAGCTTGTGAGAAAAATGGAAAATACGGTTATGCCTTAACCATATCCATTTTCAGATTACACTTCCAACTAAGGCAGGGGAGGTCATCTTTCTCTTAGGGTTGACATTTATTTTCCTCATAAAGAATAACATATAATTTTATATATGCAAAAGCCCAGTATTGGTTGCAAGACACAATGACGTGTAGCTTCTATTGTATTTGGATTCATTTTATGACCTTTGCTTGCCTTTCAGAGCCAACCATGCTGTTAAGGGAGAAAGTCATTACCGCATCTGAATTAATTTTCTTCTTTTTTCACAGTATTAAAATATCAGTATTAATTATCACATTCATGAATTGAAAACTTTCCAAATGTTAACTTTAAGTAGTTGAACTCATGAATTACTTTAAGAACTAAGTATCATAATATACAATAAAAAATGTAACTTTACATTTTCCTCTTTTAATGTGATATTGTCCAGATTTTAAAAGTAATACATGAAGTTTCTATGTTGGCAATGCATGCGTACCAATCGCACAGATAACAATTACAAATTCTATTTAAAATATGTACAAACAACTATTTGACTAGGTGAAGCACTGCTGAGTGACCCCAAACAGCCTGGAACTGCAGATTAAAATAGATAAAAACTCTATTTAATAAGTCTTGTGCTTATGCAGATTTTTTTTTCCTAGTCCACAGTATGAATGAAGATAGCTGACATTTAAACAGAAATCCATAGTTTTATGGGCTTGAGGCACCAGATGATAAAGTTATACGTCGCAAAGCAGTTCAGAAGGGAATGAAGAAGCTCTGGAGAAAAGAGACAAGAGTCCCCAGGTTTGCTTATAAATGTCACCAAAAGTATGGAATGAGCATGTGTGTTCTTCCCTCTTGCATTTAAATTTATAACACTGATCCTAACCAGTGTAATAGGATTATAAAAGGAAATAAAACACATACTACTTTATAGACATTAAAGAGATAATAGAGATACTAATGACATTTTACCTAAAATTTATGACAACTAATAGGATGGCATAGATTACACTGAAAAAATTCCTTAAAAGATGCATCCTGGTAAATCCCACTTGGGAAGAAATAGGTAATACGATTTCCGTTCTCTTTATGGCATACTTCCCCACCACCATTTTCTAGTTTTAACAAATTTTCTCTAATTACATTTAGAATTTAGATTTTTCCTACATCAAACTTACTGCTGTTTGTCTCTGATATCCCAACACTAAGAGAGCTCCGGATCATTTACTCTTTCTCTTTCACCCTTTTGTTTGCAAATGAAAATTCTGTTTGTTGCACTGCCCAAGGCTCATCACAGGCAGGTGTGCAGGGCTGGGTCTGGAGAATGCTGCCTTCGCTGGCTTGGGGTGCCTCGTACACATTTCTGCTCCTCCTCCAGGGGTAATTTCTTTCTCCTTCTGTTTTCTTCTAGCAGTGGCAAGGAATTCACACCTCTTCCATAAAGGTGGCAGGATTATTCCCTTCCCCCGATGAGTAATGCATTTATTTCATAGAGTAGATAGGGAAGAAGTGTCTGATGGAGCCTTGTGACCCTCCCACACCAGTGCTTTGTCGTCCCTTTCCTAGTCTGTGCCACAACCGGCATTTTCTTAGGACTCTTCCCATTCCTTTCCATGAGTTCTTAGTGGAGTTTATCAAGGAAAATCCTTCCAGAATATGCAGATTCCCTCAATTTCAGTGGTCACTGGACTTTACACTCGTTATCCCACACTCAGCCGCTAACCGTTCATCACGTATTCTAGCAAGACTCTTTACACCTGGATCCATTCGTGTCTGTCACAAGTAAGAGAGTGCTAACTTCAGCTATGATGTAATAATAATAATAATAATAATAAAGAGAGTGCTAACTTGCCCTCCCTTCCTGCAGACCTCCATCTTTCCTCAGACTGTGGACCAGCTGGTCGCTCTGCAACCTGGGCTTTACTGGATTTGAAAAGAGTAATTTGATGTTTATCTTATTTTGTTGTTGTTGTTGTTGTTGTGATAGTTCAAGGGATACCTTTTCCAATTTTATGCATCCTGGACTCCAAAACTGTTCTTCATATTTTGGAGTTTCTTGGAAAATTCTCAAATGGACATGTTTACCTTTAAAATAAATATACATAGAATGACATACTGAAGCTAATAGATAGTACCAGCTTGACAGAGTTGCTTGTTAAAATTTCAGGAGTTTTATGAGCTGGGAGCATCATCCATGGTGTGAATATTCCACCACAGAAATAAGCAAATGCTTCACATAAAGGTGCTTCTATTATTTCTTCCTTTCCTGAGGAGTCGGTCTTTAAACACTGACCAGCTACCTTATGGTAGATCATACGAACCAGAAGTTAAGCGTAAGATTGAAACTATTTTATTTTAGATTGTGTATCAAGTCTAAATCTTTAAAGATCTACTTGAAAAATTATGATCAAACTTTCTGACTATTACGCTTCCCTGAGTAATGGGAGGAGGATTTCAAGCTCTTTCTACCTTTAATCCTGCCCATGGATGGCCTTGTCTTTACTAATAATGTTTTCAAAATTATTTTTGATCAATGGTTTTTATTTTCAAATACTCTAGCCCTAATTTTCTATAGATGGAAGAATTTAATAAACCAAGTCAGCACTGCTAGATTTATTTGCCCATAATTGAAGACAGATATAAAAGCTCATGAATTTGTTCACTGAACTATTTCTTTTTCCTTCAAAGTGAAAGTGGCACTCTGTATGAGAAAGTTAATACGGAGAAGTACATTTATGTGATACTAAATTGAATTTGAAAAAAATGTATAAAATTAAACTATAACCCTTCTCCTGTATCAATGAAGATTTAATTTGGTTCCTCTGAATGAAAATCAAGGTTTTGAATTTACATAATTGCCAATTTTGATGTTACCTAACGATTATAAACACCTCTTGGGGAAATTATGTAGTTCTCCTTTTTAATCTCTCTTTCTCAATGAATGGTCTGTGTAGCAAATAGTCGGTAAATTGCTGTCGATAACATTACATTTTTAATAGAGAATATTTTCAAACATTGCATAGCTAAAGTTCAAAGGATTACCGTCTAATTATATTTTTATTCATATGAATATTAACATTTACGGAGTAAATAAAGGATGATAAGAATATCAGAGAAATGATGAGGGAGACTCTGCACTAGTTATCGAAAAGGAAAAGTACAACTATTTTGCTCTGTCATCTCAAAACGTCATTCAATTATGCCTGGGTGTCGGGTCTCCTTCAGAACAGGCTCAGCTAGAAAACTAAAGCTAAAACATTTGCATCATGTAATCAAGTTATCTTTTACGCTGTCATTTAAGGCATAAGGATGTAATTGTTTTATATAGGTAGTGGATAGATAGATAGATGTGTGTAGACATATATTGTTTTTACATATAAATTTTTCTACCAATAGCTTACCCACACACATTCCTACTAGATTATTTTCCTTTTAGTATCCTTGACATCATTTAAAGCAGAAGCTCAACTTGTGTAAAACTATCTGTGTTTTGTCATTGCCGTGTTATTCTGCTGAAGCCATCTCTATTTTGCTAGCGTCTGTGTTTATCTTTTTCTGTATGTTTCTTAATAAATGTAAACAGCTATTTTATTTTCTTAAAGTATTTGTTAGAAAACATTTACACATGGTTATAATAATCATGACAATACTTCTTTTTAGTTGTCTTCTTTTTGTCCAAACATTGAAAATTAAACCTTTACAGGCACATTCTTATATCATCTTTTAATATTTAGGTCTTACTTTAATAGCTAGAATCCTCAAAATATGCCTAGCATAGTTTCCAAAGACTATATGATCAGGAATTATCAACACTTTTGTCTTCTTCATGTTATCCCCAGCAGTTTTCCCTAAGAATTATCTTATTCTATCATTACACAATATTCCTCTTGCTTAATTCCTTCCAAAAAAGCCATTGGACCCATTAAAAATCATCTGGATATAAAGGATATTCAGCTCAACAGTATAGAGTAATCAATTTGTAAAATGTTTGTATTTGTCTTGAGCTGTTGAAATAAGTGGTTGTGCCTCATCCTCTTTAGGAAGTAACTTCAAAAACTAGAAACTTAAAGAATCTAGATCCACTCCTCTTCTTTCTTCTACATTTTTTTCTTGTAACTATCTTTCCATTTTAAAATTGCTTATTTTATTTTATTTTTTCAGTTTTTGGCCAGGGCTGGGTTTGAACCCGCCACCTCTGGCATATGGGGCCAGTGCCCTACTCCTCTGAGCCACAGGCAGTGCCTTGCTTTTCTTATTTTTTTGTAACATTGATAGTTTTACTCTCAAAGCATGGGACATAGCCTTGTTTAATGGTTTTCTTTGAAGTGTTTAAAAACCTAGGTAGGAGAGGCTTACCTGAGCATTTATTCACTTTGATGCGTCTCTCCTCCTGGTGCCTTGCCAACAATAGTTCCATCCCTCAATTAAATCAATAATTTCTAATTTTATTCCTTCATTCAAAATGTTCATTGGCAAGTATACATAAATAAACATTAATAAGACAAGTAAGAAGTGGTTGCTTACCTCTAAGAGCCCTGCCTCATGATAAAGGGAGCCACTGATGGTTGTCCTATGAGAAAGGGACATAAAATTAGAGTGAGGAGTAGTTGACTTTATTTTCTTGATAGTACAATTTAACACAGAAGTCATGGCATTCTTAAAGGAAATATTTATATAAAGAATACTTGCTTCATGCAATATTCAATATAATCTTATTAAACTTTTGGGAAGGGTAAAAATCTAGATGTTGCCTGATAATAAAGGATAACGTGACTCTTTGAGGAAACTGCATTACATATCCCTGGACCAGAAACAGTGTTTGCTTTTCCTTTTCTAGGGTCTCAATTTTGTCATCCTGAATCTATTTTGGGGTTTTTAAAATACTGTATGTTCCCAGAATTCACTAGTCACAAACCTTATTCCTCTCAACCTGTCATTTTCATTTATAAGACTGTTGTATCCTGAAGTTCCTTAGGAGACTAAGGTTTGGGTTTTTCTTATTCTTGTAAATAAGTAACAGGGAAAACTGACATACAGTAACCTTGTTTGAATATAATTTTTTAAACATTAAGCTAAGATACACACAAAGTTACCAAGTTTTCATATTTAAGAGGAAAGAGTTTGCTTCTCCAGATATTTTCTCCATACTGGAAGAGACAGCTACTTAAGCATATTGTCAGTCTAAATGAGTTCACTAGCAGCTGTCACACAATTTTAGCCAATTTCCTACAGTCACATAGAGGAACAATGTCACCACAATAACAAGGAATGTCGTTAACTGTTACTAGAATTTACATATGCCACTTGTAATATTTTCGTTAAAATTTGTGTTGTTGCTTCAAGACTATATTCTTAAAATAAAATAGCTTGATAGTTTGGGAAGTTAGTAAGAAAATAGTATTATTTAAAATAATATAGCTTGATAGCTTGGGAAGTTGATAAGGCTCTATTCAGATAAAATCTTCAAAAGCAATATGTTTATCTTCTCAGATAAGACGATCTGTCTGATGCTGTGAAATGATGAACGGCAGTATCAACACTCACATTTCGGATGGTCATTGTCAATGTTTTGGTACAATGTGGGTACTAGAAGTTTTGAAAGAACACACTCTAACTTGGATTGACTTAAGCAAAACCAACAATAAACAAAAAACTATTTTCATATGGAACTTTGGACTGTCTCACAGAATCCAATCAAATTAAAAAAAGAAAATTGCCCTAAATCAAGTTTTCTACTAGGAAGTTACCAAGAGCACAGGGGCAGGGTTTAGTCACTCTACCATAAAAGATCTACTATTACTAAGACTAACTACCTAATGGCGCCCCCCTTTTCATGTCTCAGATTAACATTTCAACAGCTAGGAAAAATAGCTAGTGTCATAGATTATTGACATAGACACTGGAGTTTCACCTGTGTGACCGAAGTTAAGGTGCTAACAAAGCGATTTTTGATATTACACTGTCATATGTTATTCTTTAGAATTTCTGAACAATTCAAGCAAAGAAAATAAAATAAATAAAAGCTAAAACTATGAAGTGAACAAATAATTAGGCCCACAGAAAAACTTTTAGAAGCGACCTTCAGTTATTAAGTGAACTGCAACAGTGCATTGTTAACACAAATAGAAATTAACAGAGAATCCTTATTTTTGGAAAAATCACACTCAATGCAATTGTCTCCTTGACTAAGGCCTTAGAGACTTCTGGCCTTAGAGAAAAGCAAAACGTGGTTAATTCAATAGCTTGAATGGGAAATACAACATTTATTAAATGTACACAGAATAGATCTACCCTTTCAACTAGAGGTTGGTGCACATCAGTACTATACCCAGCCAGATAAAACCCATTTGGTTTTGGAGTTTTTTTTTCCCCCCACAGGAAATATACTTTGCAACAGTGGATTATTTCTAAATTGATTCATTAAACATATTATCAATATACTCTGTTCTTTAATTCATCAGTTGGGCATTCGTAAATTTGTCAATTTTGTCAGAATTAATTAGCCTGCTAATTTCAGATATTTTTCAACATTCTTGAAGATCATATTTTGTTTTGAACTTTGTATTTAACGTATTTTTTTGACTTTAGATTTCTATAGATCATAAAACACTAAATAATAAGCTTTCTTTTTGCCTGATATTTGGACACATCAAAATATTCAATCTTAAAGTCAGACAAAGCTGTGAGAAAGAGTTTATTTGGAGCATAAATTCTCCCTGTGGTTTAATTAAAGATTGGTAATTAGGATTATTATGTGTTGTGGCTTATCTTGAATTCTGATCACTATGTGTTGTTCCCAGTTGGCCCTTTTGATCTTTTCTTTCATGCTCCAAATAGTTTTACTAATTTAAGTCTGAAAAAAAATCCTTTGTGACTCAATTTAAAAAATAAATGTGCTACAATAGTTCAGGGAGAATAGTAATGAAGATATAATTGAAATTTTATGATGAAGTTATTTCTTTTGAAGTATGCTTTGCCCAAATTTATTTCCCTTATCTGCTTTTCTTTTTTTTCAAAATGTAATTACTATAAACTCATTATAAGATAAATCTCAATTATCACCTGGACACTGTATGTATGTGTGTGTGTTTATATGTGTATGCAGCTATAACTTATTTTCTTCTGTATGATTTTGAAGTGTAATTTAATGTTTTAAATAATTTCCTACACTTTTTCTCTTTGTTAACAGGAAAATATTATAGACACAGAAGAATTTCCTCAAGACTTACCAAGTGTCAGATATTATTTTTTTTCAATTTGTAAAAGCTTACGAGTTGTTTTATACAAAGAGGTCTATACTTAGTTGGCATGATAAACTATGAATCTTGTATTCAAATACTTGGGAATTTGCCAAATTCACAATCTGATTTTGGGGGTGGGAAGGGTGTAAGAAAATTTTATGCTGGAGAAATTGGCCAACCCACATTTAAAAATTCAGTGTGACACATTAGGGAAATCTTCCACTCTGTCTCAATTTCAACCTCATGGAAAATTAATGAGTGCATGAAAAACCCAAGCTTATGGGCATTATTAACCCAGCCCTGATACCAGCTAAATCAGGAGGGAAACAAAATCTAGGCATTTTAGTTTCTTCTTTTCCTTCAAAAACAGAGTTCTAATTCAAGCCTCATTTTTTTTGTTTGTTTTTTGTTTTGTTTTGCTTTCAATATTTTCTTTTGTGCTGCAGCTCAACAGAGAAAAACACACTCTGACTTTTACCATTGTTAAAATAATGGAGTACAGGTTCAAGTCAGCTGGCTGCTGTACAGTACCACAAAGGGTAATGGTAAAAGAAAAAAACATATAGGTTAATGAAAAGTAAGATTTTTTTCTTTAAACTGAGGTAGAAATATATAGTTGATGAGTTAGCTGTGCTACATCAAATTTTTATGACATTTATTTAATATCACTTTCCTTCCAATGATGATCATTCCTTGGCAAAATGTCTTAATTATATAGTTATATCCCACTTAAAATATATAGATATGGAAGTATTAGAAAGAATGTATATGCTTTGTTAACTATTAAAATTCCATTTAAGATGGCAGTCACAAATTTATTCATAAGGAATCTTCTGCCTGTCAAGTTCATGTTCTCCAGGCAATTGAAAGGACGGTTTCTGATTTTTTTACTATGAATCATTTAACTATTATTACATGATAAAAAGTGTTCTCTTTATTAGTCATGATAGACTGCGTAAATATTATGGTAATAAACAGCCTCCAAGTCTCAGTGGCTTAATCCATTTGAGATTTATTTCTCTCTCGTACAATTTCTACTGGGTTCAGGCAGCTCTCCAGGGCAGCTGTCCTGCAGAGTGGAACTCAGCGTCCCGGGTTACACCTCCATGTCATCAGAATTTCAATAACTACAGCAGCAGGACAAGAGAGCATAGAAATTCACACATCTCCCTTTAACACTTTAACCGGGAAATGATTCGTGGTGCTTCTGTTCATGTTTCCTTGCCAAACCATGTTCTGTGGGCTTGTTTATAGGAGTCCAGAAAGTGCTGTCCTCCTATAAGCTGGGGTGGAAAAGAGAACCCGAAACATTTATACGCAAGAGATTTTTTATTTACATGTTTGGGGTTTTTATTTGATTTTTCTTTTCACAATTGCAGTGTACTAAGAACAGTTGCTGGCAAACCTTTCCTGCCCAGAGTAATATAAGAAAGATTTTCTTTCTTTTTTTGCAGTTCTTGGCCAGGGCTGGGGCTGAACCCGCCACCTCCAGTATATGGGGCCAGCGCCCCACTCCTTCGAGCCACAGGCACCACTCAGAAAGATTCTCTTTTTTCTTTCTTTGGATAGAGTTCTGTGGTGTCATAGCTCCCAGCAATCTCTTAACTCTTGGGCTTAAGCCACCCTCTTACTTCAGCCTCCCAAGTAGCTGGGACTAAAGGCACCCACCATAATGCCCAGCTAGTTTTTCTATTTTTAGTAGAGATGGGGTCTCACTCTTGCTCAAGCTGAATAGGAAAGATTTTCATCTTTTATCATATGTCATCACAGATACTCAGCTCTTTTGTTACAGCATAAAATCCACAATAGACAATAGGTAAACAAATGAGAGTGGCTGTGTTCCAATAAAACTGTTTTTTTCTGCAGGGCACAGTGGTTCATGCCTGTTATCTTAGCAATGGCTGTGGAAGGTTGATTGCTTGGGCTCAGATGTTCTAGCCCAGCCTGAGCAAGAGCAAGACTGGTCCCTACTGAAAAATACTAAAACAGGTTGGCCCTGGTGGCCACCACCAGTAATCCAAGTTACTGGGAAGGCTGGGGCAGGAGGATAACTTGAGCCTGGGAGTTTGAGGTTGCTGTAAGTTATGACAAAGCCACAGCACTCTACCGAGGTGACAGAGGTAGACTCTGGCTATAAATAAATAAATAAATAAATAAATAAAAGATTCAGAGTCTGAGTCTTGTTTTTATGGCCTGACCTGGAGTGGCATGTATCCTTTGAGATACTGACATCCGGAGATTCCTGGGATCCTTTTCTTTCTCATCAATGCTTTGCTCCCTACCAACACATCTCATAAAGCTGAGGATGCTAAGGTGAGCTTGGTAAAAACCCTAGGTGTCTTTTACATTGACTACAATAGAAATGGTGCCTCCCATGGATCCCAATCCACTAAGCCTCTGTACAAGTTACAAGAATCATTTACATTTCTGTTTGGTAAATATTAGTGTGTTTTCATCACTATTGAAAATGAAGTCTGATACAATAATACCAATTCAAAGGGATGGACAAGGTTTGGGGGAACTGTACTTGCAATAAACATTATCAACATGTTTATTTGGTGACATATCTTTTTTTTTTTTTTTTGTGGAGACAGAGTCTCACTCTATCACCCTCAGTACAGTGCAGTGGAGTCACAGCTCACAGCAACCTCCAGCTCTTGGCCTTAAGCAATTCTCTTGCCTCAGCTTCCCAAGTAGCTGGGACTATAGGTGTCCGCCACAGTGCCCGGCTAATTTTTGATGCAGTTCGGCCGGGGGCTGGGTTTGAACCCGCAGAGCCACAGGCGATGCCCAGGTGACATCTCTTTTTGATATTGATGTGTAAGTAAAAAATTAGAAGATGTTGAAAATTATGGAAACATAACAAAAAGAAACATCAGACCCTAGTAATTATTTAAAAAATCTAGTTGATTCTATACACATAAACATGCACCAAAAATTCATATAAGGATATATATTCAACTTTACATAGTATCTTTTGTTTTCATTTAATATTTCCCATTGTTATAAAGTTATGTGATTGTGATTTTAAATGAATCTTGACTTTTTTAGCAAGTAGATTGACTGTAACTTTTGGATCAAGCCACATTTTAAAAATTTAGCCTGAAAAAAAATTTAGCATGTTTCAAATTTTTCCAGTGTAAATAATTCATTAATGAAATGATTACAAATAAATCTTTGTGCACATCTGTAGTTATTTTCCTAGGATAAATTTCTATAGTATAATTTTTTCACCCCCTCTATATTCTTATAAAGAAAGTGTGAATATACCTATTTCATATTATTCTCACCAAAACTGAGTATTATCTTCATATGGTAAAAACATAAATTATTTTGACTTTGGCTTTTTTTTTTCTAATTCAAGAAAGACTCACTTACCTGGCAATTTCAGGGACAAATTCATGCACAAATTTATCAAATATTAGAATATAGCTATTAGAGAGCATATATTTGCTGTACATTTATCTGCCTTGTACACAGAGGAGTAATTTAATCTGTTCTCAGATATTCTAAGTTATCACTAAGAGAACATGGGATGCAGTTTTCAGAAGACATTATCAATATTAATGAATGTTCACTATGATATATTTGTACCGCTTGATTTCGTCCACCTTGAAGATGTATTGTTTTTATAATATAATAAGGGAAAACAGAGATAAATACATACACACGAATTGGGCCTATTTACTAATAAGCTGCGTTCTCAATGTCCCTCAGGAAAATCAATCTTATTAATGTGCAGCTCCCTTATTACATTATTTATGAGTTTATGTTTTATAGCTGAGTATCTTTGTGTGATCTTACTCTTTCATCTTGAGTTTATAGAAAGGGGGGAAAATAATCCTTTCCCGTTATTGACAGAGAGGGGAAAAACACAGTGATGATGAAGAGATATGGTTTTAGGGACTTGTATTTGGGGGCCGTTTATCTAAGAACGACAGAACATGCACGGAACTCCACATGTGCAGGCAGGAGAGTTTAGAAGCTCCCAGCTCCTGCTAGACTTGTGTCTGGCATGTTTTTTTCCAGTTTCCTTAAGCTGCTTTTGCTTGTTTTCTGGGTACGCCAAAATGCCCCCCCAACAGCTTTTTCTTGTCTGCCACTTGATTCAATGGGAACAAATTTGCATGTGACCATTTTTCAAAGAAAATATCAAAGGTGGTTGCTGACTATAATAAGTATAATCATTATTGGTAATTGGCAAGTTTCCTTTGACCTTTTTAAGATGCCATCCACAACTTGGGTGCTGCTTTATGTGGTAGACATGCCTTAGCAATGGAATAACAGAAATGGGAAACAAGAGAGAAGAAATAGTGGATAAACAAAGAAATTGGAATTTTAGGATGATATCAGATAAAGGCCTACATTTAAATACACAAGCACATTATATTTTTATTAGTGTACACTAGTGAATAAAAATATTACTACTCTCATGAATTATGTCATGCAAATAATTAAGACAATATGTTAGTGATGTTGGTATTCTAGACTTTTGTATAACCTCTAAGAAGCTCTTAGAAGATCACATCATGTTAGAAAAACGAAAGTTCTCCTCTGATGAAGAAAGGAATTGGACATTGTATGGTGATCCCTTAATATACCAAGGATGGTTCTCACAGTGTCTACACCCTAATGTACACATGCCCAAGTCCCACACTATGCCCTGCAGAACCTGAATGCTTGAAAATCCGGCCATCCATGCACACAGAAAAACATGGATTTCACGTCTCACACACAGGGTAATTTTGCTCTAAGTGTGGTTGAAAAATCTGCATATGAGTGAACCTGAGCAGGCCAAAGCCCTGCTGTTGAAGTGTGGGCTGCATCTGCTGTATCTTACCGTTCACGTCAAGATGGTGGCAGAATGAGGCAGTAGACACAGCTGCGGCAGACGTGACAAATTATCCACAGTTTCCTTTCTCAGGCTTTGCCATAGAAAGTGAAAATTACAAAGTTAGGTTTCAGAGTGAACTGCTGAAGATACTTCAGGCTCCCTTGAATCTCATCTTACTCATGTGACCACGTTCCAAAAGAATGTGATCCAAGTGACTTTAGGCCACATCCTTGATGGACAAGGGCATGGTCTGCAATCTTGCCTGTTCTGTTGGATGAAAGCTGGATGATGAGTAAGGCAGAGGGCGAGACGGAAGAAGGAGGCACCCCTAGCACTGTGCACCCACCACATCAGCTCTGGAATACTAGTCTCTGACCCTACATGAGAGAGAATTAAACATCTATCTGGATGGATCCACTGCTATTTTATTTTTGTTATTATAGCCAATTACTTATTATAGTTGATTCTTAATTATGGCCAATTAATATAATAGCCAATATTAATTATTACTTAATAAACACAAATAAAAACAATTTTAATGGGCAGGAAAAAGTAAGAATAGGGAATTAGTGTTTTCTTACATTTTGTGGTTTTAACAAGATTAAGCACTATGGATATATTAAATAGTCACAATACTGTAGCAAAAGATTTCTTTGTAAATATTTAAATTAATTGATGAGCCTAGTCAGAAACAAAATGAAGGGATTCTGTGAATATGTATATATGAGAAAATTTCAATAAAATATGCAATTTAATTGAATAGATTTTACACGGTGACTATAAGCTTCACAGTTGAGGATAGAAAGGCAGGCATACCTAACTCAAAGTGATCATATTAAATGAAATTATAGTAGCATGAGCAAAACATTTTGGGATCACACGGGAGTAAATATACATTGCGATGTTTACTGCTATAAAATCTGTTGTATTGTGCTACTTATTTTCTTCAAATTAGCTCATATATAAAACTGATAATATAGAAATGTCTTTGATTTTAGATGACTGTAAAATTTAGTCTATCTCCAACCAAGGTTGCTTTCAATTTGTTACTCTCCAAGGCAATAGAAAGCAAAAGTTAATGTGCAGTGTTTATGTATAAGAAAATCAAAATCAGTTTTGAAAGTAAAGGCAAACCAACTTAATTATAATAAATGGTAGTGAGTGTAATAGTGCAGTACAAGCAAAGCACTTTAGGAACACATAAGAGTAAGTGATTTATTTTCTTCTGTAAGTCAGAATACATTTCATAGAATAATTAACATAAGAGGTGACCTTAAACAATGAGTTGTGCTTTTCTAGCCTTGTCTTTTCAGTAGGTTCCATGAGTCAAATTTATCACAATGTGAAATGAGTTGCTTTAAGCAGCAGTAAATTTTCTATTACAGAAGGTGATACAGAACACACCGGACAGAGCTGATGTAGAATGTTGTGGGGGCATGCACTAGATCTGACAATGAAGTCCATGAACCTGTCCTAGGAAATGTGCTCCATTGCTGAACATCACGATGCTCACTTTCAAAGTACTCCTTTTGGGACGTTATGCACCAATGTCTAGTCCACCCTTCAAAGACATTTTGGAACTTTTTTTCTGGAATGACCATCAGAGCTGTCATTGTATTGCCCTTGATGTCCTAAATGTCATTAAAATGTCTTCCTTTCAGTACCTCCTGTATCTTTGTGTCAGCATCTGCATTGGGTGTTTGATAGATAGACCTTATTTAGTTCTTTCTTCCCTGAGATGTAAACATCTAACATTTGAATTGCAGGAGGGACTGAGGTGAAGAAAGACAAAGGGGGGTTGGCAGGGGCAGGATAGAGAGAGGCAGAAAGAGAGAGAGATCACTTACAATTATCTATCTTTCTATCTATATGCAGAGAGAAATTTATTATGAAAATTGGCTCACATGATTATGGAGGTTGAGAAACTCTATATTATGCTATCTGCATTTTGGAGAACCAAGGAAAGTCCTTGGTGTAATTGTGTCCAAGACCTGGGGGTGAGGGTGGGATCATGCAGGAGTGTAAAGGCCCCTAAACCAGGAGCTCTGATGTCCAAGGGCAGGACAAGATGCTTGTCCTACGTCAAGAAGAAAGACAGAATTGCCCTTCCTCTGCCTTTTTGTTCTATGAGGGCCCTGGACACACTAGATGAAGCCTCCTGACACTGGTGAGGGAAGGTCTTACCTTTACTTGATCTAATCTCTCCATGCTAATCTCTCCTGGAAACGCCCTCACAGACACATTCAGAAATAGTTTTACTAACTGTGTTAGACCAATTCAGTTGTTACATAAAATTATCTGTTATAGGAACAAACTATGAGCCAGGCACTCTGCTAGGCACTGAATATTGAGCAGTGAAAAACATCAATAAAATATGCCCTAACACCTTGAATCCTAGTAAGAGAGACTTAGCACCAAATTTTGCATACATATTTATGAAAGTGTTTCTTATGTCCTCAATTTATTATAGCCTCTGCTCTAATGTCACCTACTCAGAAAAGGCTTCCCCAGACCAGCCTGTTTGGAGTCCTAAATAAAAATGATACTACAATTTGCTTTTATATTTAGTCATATAATTGCTATTATATATGTGAATTATATAAAAAATATATATTTCATGTAATATACATGTATAAAACATTAACTCCATATAACATATAACATATTCCATATAATATAACCTATAGCAAAAACAAGTGAACATTTATCTGTTACTTTACCGAATATATTAGAGAACAGAGCCATGAAAGCAGAACAAAAAACAGGAAGATGAAGATCCATGTAATGGAAGACTTTATCACACTTGGTGGCATAGGGTGGCATAAAAATGCACTTTAAAGTGCTTCGGTGGTTTACTTACCTGTTTGATTTTGTTGTTGTTGTTGTTTTGGGTACTGAGTGTGAAATGACTAAGAGAATGCATGAAGTAAATAATGGTTTCCCTTAAAATGTACCCTGTTAAAAATATTCCTATCTCGAAATGAAAAGTAGCTTTTCTTGCTACTTATTTCCTGTGTACGTTGGAATGAGAGCATGATATTAACACATCAATGCAGAAAAGCTGGGCAATAAGCAATGTCACCGTTCTAAAACGAAAAATTACTCATGCTCTTTAAACTCAAAATACAGATTGTTGTGTACTTAGTGATAATTAGTAGATGTACTTTTAGTTCTTCAGACTGTGTTCAAACTATTATGCTTTGAGCTACTTTATCTCTACAAAAACCTAGTGGAATAATATTTCGCATTTTTCTATGCTATGTATTATTTTTGTTTCTATCTCCTTCTCTACTTGCTTTTCATTCGTTAGGGTGGTTTTTGTTGCTCTGTTAATTAGAAGCTGAAATTGTGGGAAGTTGTTTTTTCCCCTTTGAGTTAATTTGAATTTAACTTCTGAAGAACTATACTCTGATTTATTCTCCTGCATGCAGCTCCTTTGCAGCAAAAATCATTGCCTTGATTTTTGCTGCAAAGACCTTTACTTTAGACTCCTTAAATTCCTCTATTCTTGACATCCTACTCTATGCTCTAACATGTATTCTGCATGTGAACTAGAGTTTACAAATATGTTGTATTTGACTATTCACTTTGGCAAATGATTTTCTTCTTCTGATTTCTCATGTGTCTTACAGTTTCCTATAAGACACAGGTTCTGTACTGCTTTGTACAGTACACAGGTTTTGTTCTAACTACTACACTACCTCTGATGAGAGTATTTCAAAGAGGGTCTTTTTGGCTGTAGTGCTTTTGAGTTACATTTTCAAAAATAGTTTTAGATGCACATAATTATCTTACTTCATATTTTATTTTCACTATTTTCTTTTTTTTATAATTTTATTGAATCATAATTCTGTACATTGGTGCAATCATAGGGCATGATTCATATACATTCAGAAATGTTTTGATCATACTGTTACAGATAGCCTTCATGGCATTTTCTTGATCACTATATAAAGACATTGACACTCTACATTTAATAAGTTTCCCCAGTACCCTGCTAAGATGCACCGTAGATGTGATCCCCATTTTTAACTGCCACAAGAAATTTGCTCCCAAATGTCTCACAGATGCCTCAAGTTTATCTCATCAAGATAACTCTCACTCTTCCCCACCTTAAACCACTCAGTTCTATGTATGATAGCTCAGAAATGTCTCTTTGAATCCAGCCATCTTCTCCAAACCCATTTTCCTTAATTCAAGCCTTCGTTATCTGATTAACTGTCAATTGTCTACAATCAGTATTGTCTTCCACAAAACAAGTGTTATAATGGCAGAGCCTTGCTTACAAAGTCTTTTAGACTTTGTCAAAAGATATATAGTTGGTTGAATTTTAGTTCCACAAAAGATATGTCCATCCTGAATCCTTACTTGGAGGAGGGTTTTTGCAGATAAGGTCATCCTGGATTTCGGGTAGGCCCTAAAGCCAATACTTTTCCTTATATGTAGATAGGAGAAGAGACAATGATTCAGAGGCATAGGTGACGTGAAGAGAGACATAGAGATTGGAGTGATAGGTCCACATGCCAAGGAATGTCAAGAATTACTGGCAGCCTCCCCAAGCTGAAAGGGAGGCATGGCATGGATTCTCCTTCAGACAGTACAGAGAAAGAATCAATTTTCCAAGACGGGCGCATGGCTCCTGCCTATAATCCCAGCACTTGGGAGGCTGAGGCAGGTGGATTGCTTGAGCTCACAAGTTTGAGACTAGCCTGAGCAAGAGCAAGACCCTGTCTCTAAAACAGAACCGGGCGTTGTGGTGGGCACCTGTAGTGGAGGCTGAGGCAAGAGAATCACTTCAGCCCAAGAGTTGGAGTTGCTGTGAGCTGGGATGCCACAGCACTCTACCCAGGGCGAAACAGGGAAACTCGGTCGCAAAAAAAAAAGAAAGAAAAAATCAATTTTCCACAGTTCTGCCCTCTAGAACTGTCAGAGAATAAGTTTCTCTTGTTTCGCCCCTCCCAACTTGTGGTCATTTGCTGTAGCAGCCTCGGAAATGAGTGCAAGGCCTCTCATCATTGCCCCTTGCTGGAGTTTGGATATCTGATCTCCAAGCCTCATGGTGAAATTGACCCCGATGTTGGAGGAGGCACACAGTGGGAGGTATTCGGGTCTGGGGCTTGGGGCTTGGTGCCGTCCTCAGGGTAAGGAGTACGTTCTCACACTATTAGCTCCTGTGAGAGCCAGTTTTTGAAAAGATCCTTGCACCTCTTTCCCCTCTCTCTGGCTTCCTCTCTTGCCATGTGATCTGAACAGAAAGGCTCCCCTTCCCCTTCCACCGTGAGTGGAGACAGCCTGAAGCCCTCACCAGAAGCAGAGGCTGGCACAGGCTTCCTATACAGACTGCAGAACTGTGAGTCACAGAAACCTATCTTCTTGATGCATTACGCAGCCCACAAGTCATTCCTTTTTAGCAACACAGTGGAACTAAGACACACCTTTATGTTCCATCTGTCTCTCATCTCCTGCCATACCTTCCCCAGGCATTTTCTCCTCTCTCTTCTGGGTTTCCTCCTTCTCCCCTCCTTACCTCTCACATTTTTCTCTTCCATTAAGACCTATTTGAAAGGTCACGTGCAGGCTCGGTGCCTGTGGCTCAAGGGCTAAGCCGTCAGTCACATACACCTGAGCTGGCAGGTTCGAATCCAGCCCCGACCCTCCAAACAACAATGACGGCTGCAACCAAAAACTGGCCGGGCGTTGTGGCGGGCGCCTGTAGTCCCAGCTACTTGGGAGGCAGAGGCAAGCTTGAGCCCAGGAATTGGAGGTTGCTGTGAGATGTGATGCTACAGCACTCTATCCAGGGTGACAGCTTGAGGCTCTGTCTCAAAAAACAAAACAACAAAAAAAGAAATGTCGCGTGCAATGTGAATTGTTACCTGTTTTCACGATAAGAAGCTATTCTTTGTCTTGTGTGTGCACTGTCCTGATTCCACACATTTGGTCAGATACCTACTATAAATCATTTAATACTTAGTATTTATTCAACTCAACACATTTAATTCTCCATTTAAAAAAAATGGATTTGGCCAGGCACTGTGTCTCACACCTATAATCCCAGCACTTTGGGAGGCCAAGACAGGAGGATCGCTTGAGGCCAGGAGTTCAAGATAGCCTAAGCAACATAGTCAGACCCTGTCTCAAAAAAAAGAAGGAAAGAAGGAAGGAAGGAAAGAAAGATCAGCTGGGTGTGGTGGCGAGTGCCCATGTCTCAGCTGCTTGGGAGGGTAATGCAGGAGGATCACTTGAGCCCACGAGTTTGACATTGCTGTGAGGTAGAATGACATTGCGGTGAAGTAGGATAACATTGCTGTGAGGTAGAATGGCATTGCTGTGAAGTAGGATAACATTGCTTCCCTCCAGCTCAGGCAATAGAGTGAGACTGTCTCAAAAAACCAAAACAAAACCCTTTCTTTTTACATTAAAACACATTTTACTAGTCTTTTGTCTCTTCTTTTTTCTATTTAGAAATTGAAACCACTCTCTAATTGTACTAAAGATTGATAAAGTATCTAGAAAGTGAGCAAGACCCCATCTCTAAAAAAAAATAATAATAATAATAGTAAGGTTATAGAAAAGTAAGCATCAATATTATGACATAAATGTTTTCACTATTTCTTCTTAAAATCAATAGAGTATTTTATCTCAACAGAAAAATCAGCAATAATTAAAGCATGTTACTGAAGAATGATTTGTTGATTAAATAAATTAACTGGCAGCAATAATTAAAGCATGTTGCTGAAGAATGATTTGTTGATTAAATAAATTAACTGGCTTATAGTTGTCCAAAATAGTTTCTGTATATTTGGAAGACTCAAGTAGTAGAATATAGATAAATTCATTATTTAAAATATTCCTTGAATCTTTGGATAAGATTATAAGTAACTTCACTAAAAGTATCTTAAAGAACAACACTGCCAAGTTAGACATTGCATTGAAGATAAAAAAAAATAGAGTAAGAAATATCCTTTTCCGGTGGTGCCTGTGGCTCAAAGGAGTAGGGCGCCGGCCCCATATGCTGGAGGTGGTGGGTTCAAACCCAGCCCCAGCCAAAAAAAAAAAAAAAGAAAGAAAAGAAAAGAAAAGAAATATCCTTTTCCTCAAAAAACACACACAGTCTAGCTACGGAAGTAGGACATTTACATTAACGTACAACTGACAACACAACAACATTGATAAAGTATGACAGACAAGGAAACCTATCAAAGAAATTACTAGTATACTTAAATACCCTATGACATTGTCTATAGTTAATAACAGACATAATATTATAGTAATCCATAACTAGTGTTAATACTGAGGGATTAGACCTACTAATATCAGAACAAAAGGAGAAACAGGGAAAAATTCCAATTTTATTTAGGTTATACTTTGGGAACTAGTGTACAAGGAGAAGAGTAGAAATAAATATTAAATGCTGGTGCCTTTTTTCTTAATTGCTATGCCTTCATTCACTAAATTAAAAAAAAAATCATCATTCCCTGCACCGCTTTACATGTCTGATAGGAAAATTTTTGATAAAAATAGAATGCAAATTCCTTATCATTCAAAAGACAGTCTTCGTTTGTCTTATATTTATTTATGGCTTGATTGAAAGATTAAATATTACTCCCAAGGGTAACTTTCATAGCAACTAATAACAAAAAACAAACATGTCAACTCTCAGTTATTTATTTTGTGAGTGAGCATGATAAATGAAATATTAGGCCAAGGCCAAGCAGCTTCAGTTTCAAATAAGTGTTTTTAAAAATACACTATACAAGTTACTCATAAAACATTTATAAGGTTTTCATATCAGAATTTACTTATCCAAAATGTACATAGAAAAACTAAAGACAGTGCTTGAATCTATCAATATGAAAGATAATGCGAAAGAGTAACCAACATAATTAGTTATCATTCTGGATACTAATTACATCACTGCTGTATGTTATAAAAATAGTTAATACATGTAGCCCTGTGCATAGCAGAACCAGTAAATCCAAGATAGGACGTGATTCTGCATAAAGTTTATCCTCTGAATGATTTTCTCACTTGTGTGTACATTTTGTTAGTATATAACTTGTTGTATGTACAGGAAATTTTTTTTATCAGTCACTTTATTGCCAAGAAATGAACCAATTCAAATGTCTTACTGGTTATCAACATTATAAATATAGAGAAGAAGAAAGAAAGAATAAATTGAGCAAATTATTAAGTCCATGCTATACTATAATTATAAGACAAAGAATTTGGTTAATTTCAGTCTCTCATCTAGATATTCTTTTGAGCACAGCAGAATGTGTCATTCGAAAACAGTGACCAAAACGTACTTTTTTCAGCATGGCTGCCTTTTCCTGCCCTCTTTACCCATCTCTTCAGATTGGGCTTCACCAAATTTTCCCTTTTTAAACAAACTTCACTCTCCAAGGATACACTGACCTTGGAAGGAGTTTTAAGCATTTGGTGTGTGGTGGTGTCTTCATGGTCTTGCTGTTAGCCATATCTTGCCTTTTTTTAATTGCTAAAAATTCTGATGATTTTCCTTCAACATTTGCATGACTGGCTTTTAAAAAATGATTAAAAGTGATCATTTCCACCCTTCTTGACAAAGGGTTCCTCACAAAATGACACCAAAGTTGCAGCTTATTTGCATTTCCACAATAATAAAACTCATGCTTTAAGTATGTATCAGAGACTAGTCAATGCTTTATGCATTGACTCTTCTCATTTAGAAGATTTCCTAATGAAAGGGGAGTGGTGCTATCTACCAAGTGGTCACACTTGCTATCTACCCACATGGGTAGCCTTAGGCACAATGTCACTTCTGTCATTGATATCCAAATTTCTTCTTCGGTAGGTCCCTGGTTTGGGGGATTCAAAGAATGAACCCACAGACCACAAATCAATGGTAAGACAGGATTTTTCTTAGATAGAAAGGAATACAGAAGGAGTAAAAAGGAACAAGAGCTTCTGGCAAAGGGGGAGACCTAAGTCAGAAATCTCTCACATGGGCCCTTTGTCTAAGGGTATATATTACATTTTTTGGCCAGGACTTGGTAGGTGGAAAAACATCTTTTCAAAGTTAGTGAGTGCATTAACAAATGAATGAATGCAATCCCTCCTGCACTAGGGCAAGATTATCTCAGGGAAGGAATTAGGGTGCCATGCTCCCTACTCAAAGTGGAACTACCCAAAACACTTCAGGCTGCTTTGTTCATGACCTTGCTACGGCCCAGAAGGTGTGGCCTGGAAAAGGCAGCCTGTTTGTGCCTGGAAATGGGACTTGATTTGGGAATGGACCTGATTTCTGAGCTTGCCTGGGCCTAGAGAATGGAGGAATCCATGTCCAGTCCTGAGTGGGGGTATCCTGTATTATTATCACCCCTAATGATTTTAGACTAATCTTCCTCATTTTTCATGTTTTCATTAGTGTCAAGCCATGGTGGAGTTAGTCACTTCACTTCTCTATGCCTCGGTTCCCACTTCTTTAAAAGGTATTAAAAATTCACTTTCCTAATAGAATTATGAATATTAAATGAGTTCACATGTTCACTTAGCATCTGGCACATGGCAAATGCCCAATAAATGTTCAGCATTCTACTACTGTCATTGTTGTGATCATTATTTTACCCGCCAATCCACATGCCTAAAAGAAATATTATTTTAAAAATACATATACTCTTTTTTGTAAGGAAAGTAAATGCTGATCTGAATAATCACTTTAAAAATCATAATTTCTGCTAGTTAAGGGTAATTGAAAAATCACTGCTGAGAAAAATAGAACTCACAGAACTAAACGTTTGATGGAGCACAATTGTGGCAGGAAACTGAACCAATTTGAGAAGGTAAAAAACAAAAACAAAATGCAAAACAAACAATACTACTTGGAAAACTGACACACTTGCTTTTCAAAGGAACTGACTACACTGTTTTCCATAGACTGGCCAAGGAAATGGGGGAGCCGGGGAGTTGTATAGCTCAGCACAGTGAGCCCCAGCAGAGAGTGGCAGCATTCTGTCCCCCTGCCGCAGCTGTTCACCATGCCTTTTGACAGGCTGTGTAACTAATACCGCCACATTCCTGAAATACATACAAAATCAGTTTCCCAATAACTCACTCTGCATGAAAATGTCCCTCTTTCTGGATTTTCATAAAATAAGATGAAATTTAGTGACAGAAGAAAAGTTTCACAGATTTTGCTTTTGTATCTGACAAAATTTTGGTGACTTTGAGACATACTTTTAAGTTTTTCTTCTTTTATGAAAAGGATAATAAATGCTTGTAAAAAATTAAACATAAGAATATATAAAGGAAAAATAAAATCTTCCATCTCCCTTCCCTAGGAGCACATACTTACCAGTCAATAGACAATAGCTGTCTAGCTACCCCCATATATACACATGTATACAGATTCTTACATATGCATAGAAAAAGCTATACGTGAAATTGAATCATCCTATAAGATTCATCAGAATTTTCTTCCTTTACTCGACAGTGTTTTAGAGGCATCCTTCCATGTCAGAACAAATAAAACATTTAAAAGCACAAAAATACAAACAGGGCTTTTCATTCCCAAGTAAAATTAACACTCCAGGAAGAAAGACCATATTTATCCTATCCAGTTATTCTCTCCAAATACCTTTCTTTTCTAAATCAGAAAGTAACCTCTAATGACCACTTATCTCCTTGAGCAGTTATTCATTAAGGTCTTAGGTATAACAAGGAAATAGAATCTTCTAGTCCCAGCTACCAAGCAGTCTCCATTACCTAATTTTTTCATGCTTGAAGTAAAATTGTACAATAATTTGATCATTATCCTATAGTCAATCCAAAATTGAATTCCACAAAGGCTTGGCTTCTTTCTCTCACACATGAGAATGAGGAACTAGTAAGAAAGCTGGGTTAGTGACAACAAAGCTGACCGTGTCACAGGCAGAATGCAGCTGCGAGCCGTCTGAGAGAGGACCAGGCAGGCTGCAAGCCACGACAGAGACCAGAAGCAACAGCAGAGCTAATTTGACATCTAGGGTGTGACTGGTCAGGGTACCAGGGACAAAATCAACAGCAGTGAGATTGAGCTCAGCAGAGGGATTGCATGGGGTGAAAATATAAGCAAAGGGGATGCCCACACATGCGGATGGTAGATGGCATTTTGCTCACAATTACTGCCCTCTTCCCTCTGTGAGGATGACAAGCTACTGTCATGTGACTTGCCATTCCTCTCATGGGGAGAGTGTATCTCCTCACTTCACTGGCATTGGCCTTGGCCACTTAACACGTGTTGTCAATGGCATGTGAGCACACATAACGCAGGCCACTTCGAAGCAGAAGCTTTAGGAGGCTTCAGTAGCTTCTTCCAGGACTCCTGAAATTTTTCTCTGCCGCAAGAATGGGAATGTCCTACAGTCACTTCTATAATCGTGGTTCCAGAATCAGAAACGACTTGGAGCAGCGCCACCTCTGACCAATCTGACCACGGCCTTCATGCAACGTGAATGAGAAATAAATATGTTGTTGTTACAAGCCCTGCGATTTTGTTACCATATCCAACTTGAGGAATACAAAATGGGTACCTGGGAGTAGGGTGGTGCTATTACTAAAGTATATGGCCCTGTCATCAGTACTAGAAGGAGTGGAAAATTGTTATCAGGACCTAAACAAGTGGTGATCCATGTTATGTAGGGATAAAATATTTGGTGAAATTGTCACCCGCAATAACTATGGCTTCATGTGAAGAGATTGACTAACAAAATGTGGCTAATGTGCCTTGGTCGTTACTCGCTGCCCTTAAGATTCTACAAGAAAGAAGCAAGCTCAGGAAAAGAATTGGCTTCTTCACAAACAAGGACTCAAGAGAACATAGAGAATCCAGAAATCCTAGCGTTGCCAACCTATACATTGCAACTGTTTCTCATTTCAACTTCAGATGAAAGAAAAACTACTTTGAGCAACAAAGGCCAGTTTTAAGACTCAGTCTTGGGGCAAAGAAATGGCTCAGGAAAAAGAATGGGAGTCCATGAGATCCTGGTAAGCACAAAGTTCACTGACAAAAAACAAAAATCAGGCTCAGCGCCTGTAGCTCAGCAGCTAGGGTGCCAGCCACGTGCACTGGGGCTGGCAGGTGCGAACCCGGCCCAGGCCTGCCAAACAACCATGGCAACTACAACCAAAACAATGACAACTGCAACAGCAAAAAAAGTAGCTGGGTGTTGTGGCGGGTTCCTGTGGTCCTAATTTCTTGGGAGGCTGAGGCAAGAGAATTTCTTAAGCCCAAGAGTTTGAGGTTGCTGTGAGCTGTGACAGCACAGCACTCTACCGAGGGTGACATAATGAGATTCTGCCTCAAAAAAAAAAGGAAAATCAAACATTTCTGGAGACAGTTGTACTGTCAAAAGTGCCACCATCCTAGGTTTTAAAAAGACTGTGATTGTTAATAAAAACAATCATTGGGCTAAAGTTGCCTGGGGGCTTCACTGGACTGGCTGGTTCACTGGGGTCCCTTGACAGAGGTGGCTGAAAGCCGAGGCCCAGCTGAGACTCTGGAGCAATTGAAACAATTACCCTCTCTCACCTTGTCCCCCAGGTAAGTCAATCTCTCCTCTTATCTCTCGCCCAGTAGGGTCAGGCCTCTTTCTACACAAGGTTTTCCACCTGATCTCTCCAGCAGAACTGCTGAACATCCTATCTGGTGGCATAGTTCTTTTTAAAAATCCCAAAGGGCAAGCTTTCAGGCCTTCTTAACACTTAGGACCAAATTAGCTAAGCCCTCATTTTGACTTTAATTGAATGACACATCACCTATTCTTTTAGTTCCTTATCAAAAGATGTATTCGAATCACCTTTGCTAAAAGTGATAAATATTCTCTATAATTATCCCACTGTCCGCAATATTTTTTGAATACATTTTTGTTGGTATGTTATCAGCACAACATTTCCTGATCACTAAAGCCCCCTGGTTCCTGGTAATGGTGCTATAAAACAAGTAGAAATCTGTTCTCAGATTATCATGAATCTTTTTTTCTAGTGAATATTTAATTCAAGTATAGGAGACATTGTCAGACTTTAATAACTTGACAACTTGAGATGGCTATAAAACATAATTACTCTTTCTTCTGCTCTATCAAGATGCACCTAATTTAGGTTGAAAAGCACTCAGAGAATCATCCCCTTAGAGGTTCCTGCCATTCGCTAAGCAGGTGTGCTGCACAGATACGCTGTCTGCACCACGTAGGGTTTGGTCCAGCCCAGCAGGACCACTGTGAGTGAGGTGAATAAGGGATTTACTGTAGACCTTACACAGGGGATAGCTAAAGGACCCAAGTCCCAAGACCACACAGGGGAGCTGTTGAAGAAAACTATTGATATTAAAGAAGAAATTATTCCGATGCTTGTTAAAGATTGCAAGGAGGATTTCATAGAAGAGACTATGGCAGTGAGTATGCTGTAATAGAGGGGAGAGATCGAACCCAACTATAAATACAAGAAGGACAAAGGGGTTCACAGCCAGTGAGCAGGGCAGAAGGTCAATGGATGGAAAAGTAGTAAGAGGCACCACTCGCGGGGTAAAGGAGATTCTGGCTAAGCTAACTGACAGGATACCTGCTATCAGATACCAAGGGTGGGGGATTTTTCCTAAAATGATTTAGCAGGATTCTTGCTAAATCTGGACTAAGATTCTTGCTAAAACTGGGTGCCAAGATTGGGGCCTACATTAAAAGAGGTTTAGAGGAGCCTATCAAGTTTGGTCAAAAAGGAGAATCTTTGTTGTGGGCTTTGCCTCCAAAGGGATGGGCCTGAAGCTGTTGTAGCTCAGCTGCGCAAGGCATCAGGAGGAAACTGCCTTGTGAGGGTAAACTGGTGACAGCCTTGTCTGTTCCTCACCACTCCCAGCCTGGGTGTCATGTCTAAGCTCTTGCCCCTCTAAGGTCCACACAGCCTGGCCCAGGACACAGAGAAGCCATAACAGAAGATCTATTAGGCTTGGAAAAGCTGCTGCCCCACCGCAGAAGAGAAGGTGAGCCAACAGATTAGCCACAGTATTGAGTTGTACTTGGGGCCCTGAACTGACCTTCCAAAATGTAGAAGTTTGTCCCTGTCCCCTCTGCCTTCCAATCTCAGGCAACTTTTTCTTGTGATCAGTCCTAATTGAGTACCGTATAGAGAAGAGATTATGGAAGGCACAGTTCCTGCTAAGCTGGATTGGCTCAGTATAAAATCGCCATGGTATCCAGAAGTCCCTTCATGTCTAAATTGATCCTAAGATGGATTTATGCCTCCCAGAGATAACATATAGTCAGTAAAGACTATGACAATACAGGATTTCAATTCATTTGCAAATGTTTCTCTAACTTTACTATCTAATATAGGAAACATTGTTACCAGCAAAGAGATACTTTTCTCTTACTAGAATAAACATCAGTTTAAAGCAACATTCAATGCATTATCACTAACTGAATGATTTTTAGAATGGAAATCTACTGATTACTTCTCCATTTCCACCCAACTTCCTTTTATGATCTAAACTCTCCTCATACTATCTTCTTTGTAATTCCCCCAAGTCACAAGTATTTAAACCCCAAATATGAGGCCCTTGTTTATCTCTAGAATGTGGCTTTTATCAATTCCACTAAGTCCCTTCTTCAAGATTATATAAATCTAAACTATAACTATGAATGTGAACTGAGCTCAAGTTCTTTCTCATAGAGCTTTCTGGCCTCATGCAAATTAGGATATGAGGTATGTCCCCTGATTCCTCATCTATGAAAACCCAAATGAGCTTCTGAGACCAGCAACATCCTTCGAATACTATGAGACCTACAGGTGTCCCTGCCCTCATCAGAAAATTCCTTCAGGGAGAGAGTAGCAAGCTCAGCTTTGCCTGAAGCTGTCTCTTGGCCCCTAGAGACACTCCTTCCTACACAATACTGGCACTGGCTCCAAGAGAAGTGCATTCTGCGTCGCTTACCAGAAACATTAAAATTAAACTTGAACACTTGGCAGATTCAATGGAACTGAATGATCCCTGCTTTTTCAACTATGTTTCTCTCACTCTGAAAACTAACTCTGTTAGGATATCTTCACAGTAGTGGCATCTGTTCATACTTTAACTAGATAACATAGCATATTATCCCTATCCTGCAAAGTCATCAGGAGTTGGATTAGAAGATTGGGATTTTAATTCTGGCATCTCTAGGTCTCAGCATAGAAAGTAAAATCCTGGTCAGCAGTGGTGGTTCAAGCCTGTAATCCTAGCACTTTGGGAGGCTGAGGTGAGTGGATTGCCTGAGCTCAGGAGTTTGTGACCAGCTTGAACAAAGCAAGATCCTGACTCTAAAATATCGCCAGGTATTGTGGTGGGTGACTGCAGTTCTAGCTACTTGGGAGGTTAAGACATGATGGTCACTTGAACACAAGAGTTTGAGGTTGCTGTGAGCTATGATGCCACAGCACTCTACCCAGGGTAACAAGATGAGACTCTGTCTCAAAAAAAAGAAAAGAAAAGAAAAAGAAAGTAAATAAAACTCCACATCTTTGGTGCTGTTGTGAAGTGCAAATGAGAAAATAGGTTTCCTACCCTCATCCTTAACAGCCCCTGGCCAGTCCCCTACCCATCTCTTTGGTATGGAAACAGCGTCTCTTCTTGCCCTGGCCTATGACTTGGGTGATAGAGTACTTGTAGCAACCCATGGGCTTAGGAGCCTCCTCCTCTACACAGAGCCATCGCTCCCTTCCACACGGGCAGACCTGCCCCGCCTGCATCACTTCCACTTACTGGGAATGGGGGCTCCTTCCACATTTATGATTTTTTCTTTCTCTCTCAGTATCCCTGCTTTAGCGCCTGTAGCCCGGTTTATATTACCTGGAACTAGCAAGATACCATAAAAATATTAATGCAGACTCAGTGCCTGTGGCTCAACCGGCTAAGGCGCCAGCCACGTACACCTGAGCTAGCGGGTTCGAATCCAGCCCAGGCCCACCAAACAACAATGACGGCTGCAACCAAAAAATAGCCAGGCATTGTGGCAGGTGCCTGTAGTCCCAGCTACTTGGGAGGCCAAGGCAGGAGAATCACTTGAGCCCAGGCTTTGGAGGTTGCTGTGAGCTTTGATGTCACAGCACTCCACCCAGGGCGACAGCTTGAGGCTCTGTCTCAAAAAAAAAAAAAAAAATTAATGCAAAAAAATTACTATTATATGATATACATTTTTATTAATATAGGCCATGCTTTTCTCCTTCTCTCACTGTTTTATTTTAGGGTCAATAATTTGCTATTTTTTCCAAAAATATTCCTAAGGTAAGATCAACTATTTTATTTCATTTTTCCTATCTTTTTTTCCTTCAAGTAACTTTTTTTTTTTTTTTTGAGACAGAGTCTCACTCTGTCGCCCTCAGTAGAGGACTATAGTGTCACAGCTCACAGCAGCCTCCAACTCCTGGGCTTATGTGATTCTCTTGTCTCAACCTCCTGAGTAGCTGGGACTACAGGCACCTGCCACAACGCCTGTCTATATTTTTGTTGCAGTTTGGCTGGGGCCGGGTTTGAACCCACCACCCTCGGTATATGGGGCCGAGGCCCTACCCACTGAGCCACAGGTGCTGCCCTCCTTCAAGTTACGTTAAGTATTGATTATACTAAATGGCAAATACACATAGCTTAATGAAAATTAGAGCTAATGTCTTCTATATTTACATTTAAATTACAGAAAAATAAATACAGGTACGTGGAAACCGTAACCAACAGTAGTTGCTAGGTTTACAAAGTATTTCATACCTGTAAAGACTACTGAAGCACAATCGGTTTCAATTTCCCTTCCCTCTTCTCCTCCATCCTAATCTATCCCCATCCTGAGTAAGCAGGAAAAAAAGCAAGTTCAGACTCTCAAGGACATCTGGTCAGTAGATCATGCATAATTAAAAATATCAATCTTTATTTTAAAATGTTAAACTTACTACAAGATGATCCAAAAAGATCAAATATGGCTTCTTTAAACATGTTGTATTTGAAATAAGAAAATTTTCACTCATAGCTAATATTTTTGAAGTAGCAATAGCATTTCATGAAGATGTGGCCTCTTTCAAATATTGAATAAGATCTTCTCTTTCTTTCTTCTTTTTAAGACCAGCGAAGATCATTTTAGTTCCAGGAATATATTTCTTTGGGTTCTCCAAATATTCCATCAGAGTCTCTTCTCCCCAGATTATACCTATAAAGGTGGAAATAAGTTTTAAGGTTGTGCTAGCTACATTTGTATGGCTTAATTTCTGATGTGACCACATATGTGAAGCAAAGATTACTCTTGAATTCAATAGAAAGACTGTTATAACTGGGAGTACTTACAGATTCTGACCTATAAGAAAATTTCAAAATTATTCTCTACTCCTTGGCTTCTCCATAGAAATCCAACAGTCACATGCTGGTTAGGATTATCCAATGTATAGCCATGAACTATCATCACCCCAGACATGTTGTCATTACCTCATCTTCTTACAATCACAATGAGTTCCTTCTAGAAAATATCTTAGACATCATTTAATCCAACCCTCGTTTTTCAGATAAGTAAATGCTGGCCCAAAGAGAGGGATGCGACTTGTTCTAAGAACACAAAGCCAGTTGGAGTCAAGAATTTGTGACTACTAACTCATATTTCTATATTATTTCTACTAATCATACCAAGCTCTCCAACAAAATATATTATTTTGCAAATCCAGTTTTAAGATGACAGAAAATGCATTTTTTTTCAAAAAGAACATGGACAAATAGAACCAAATTGCTAACTTCACTTTTGAGGAAGCACTATCAGAGCTACTGGCTTCAAACTTGATATCAGAAGGCTCCCATGGACATGGACCTGGAGTGAAAGGACACCTTCCAGTGACCCCGGGAGAGGGGAGAGAGCTCCAAGGTATGGGATACACTTCGTAAGGCAAAGTCAAAACCCTCTGGTTGGCTCAAAAAGAATAGGGTATACCAGCTGACCATGAAAGTCTCCTTAAATGTAGCATTGACACCAGGAGAGCCAGGATTAATGAAGAAAGCACACGCATCCTTGAAAGGAGGAATCTAACTTACTATAGGACAGAAGAGAAACTGCAAGAGTTACAGTGCCCTCGGGCCGCCAGTCTCCCCTGGCTGAAATAGAGAGCAAAGTAACACCTCCAGCAAAGCATATCAGGACAAACGTGCCCATTCAAATGTACACACTTCTCTAACATAACTGGGTGGGGAAGACCTCAGAACTAACCGCGAAACTGAGAGCCTCACCTGTACGACAAATAACGAGTCCAAAAAGATCTTAATCAAAATAGGATTAGTAATCAGAACAGTAAGTGCCAAGAAGTACTAAAAATACGTACACACACCCTACACAAACACAGCAGAAAAGGACAGAAAAAACAAGAGCCAAATGAAAAATATACATAGATACAGAAGATATGTAGGGGAAGGAGACGCAAGACGTGCACAATTGGTGACCCAAATCATATTTTTAAAAGATAAATAAAATAGAATAAAATCATTAGAACATATTATTTAGGAAAATTTTCAAAAATAAAAGTCCTGGCTCGGCGCCTGTGGCTCAACGGGTTAAGGCACCAGCACCTGACCTGGCAGGTTCGAATCCAGCCCAAGCCCGCCAAGCAACAATGACGGCTACAACCGAAAAATGGCCAGGCATTGTGGCGGGTGCCTGTAGTCCCTGCTACTTGAGAGGCAGAGGCAGGAGACTCGCTTGAGCCCAGGAATTGGAGGTTGCTGTGAGCTGTGATGCCATAGCACTCTATCCAGGGTGACAGCTTGAGGCTTTGTCTCAATAAATAAATAAATAATAAAAATAAAAGTCCTGCATTAACCATTTGGAAGCACTCAACAAATCCCAGGAAATACCAAAATAGGTCAATCAAGAACTAAACACAGCTTAGCAAAGTTACTAAATTTCAGTAAGAATGTTACCGAAATTTAAAGGAAAAAGAAGAAAATAAAAATAAAACCAAAACTCATAACAGAAAACCATCAGGCTAGTTTCATATTTTTCCAAACAATAATTTAACATGAAGGATACAAACTCCTGAGGAACTAAAGTGTCTTCCAATAATTTTATGCCTTTATATTGTTATTCAAAGGTAATGACAACCCCCAGATGTTTTCAAACATCCAACAACATAGAAAATATAGCTTCAGTAATTCTTGGTGTTCTAATAGAAAACTATCCATTAGCCAAAAAGGATAAATAAAGGTACTATGGTAAAAGGTGGGAATATCCACTTGTGCCTTTTAAATGTAGAATAAATGTTAAAACAATTATGATAATTATGGTTACATGGAATGTAAATTATAGGTATCATATATAACATCAGAGTAGAAAAACAATGGAAATAGCAAGAGTTAGGAGACCGTGTGAAAAAATGGGAGGTTGTTTGCATAAATACTTTGAATTTTCTCATCCTTCATGTTAGAGGATAAAGAAATTTTGCTTAAAGTAGATAAATCAAATAGTAGAGGCAAATGGATATATTCGAAGTACAAATGTGGCCCCCCCCCAAAAAAAAAGAATTTTACCAGAATTAGTTGGTAGAGGGAGAGGAATAGGGAAAGGTCAGGAAAAGGGAACGTCCATAATTTCATTGTCACTCATCCTGAGAAATAATCTTTTGAATAATTTGTATTTTTGTATAATGTACACATATTTTAAAATATCTTAAAGTGATTCAGTGTGTCCCACCGTGTCCATTACAAGATTTCACATGACAATAGGCAAAAGATAAAGACTAATCCTTAATAAATTACTTTGCTAACCCCATAATGATTTCTTTAAAAGCCCAAGAAAACCCAGGTTTGAATCCTAATTCTGTCACTTTATTATCATAGAAACCTAGAAAAATTATGATTAATTTAAACATTTTAAAACCTGCTTCATTATCACTGTCCATAAGTGCAAACAGCACCTCAATTCACCATAATGATATTAGGATTAAAGGAAAAATTGTATCCATTTAACACTGTTTTTAAAAACCCACTATAGATGGTTCAGCATCACTAAAGAATAGGGAAATGTAAATCAAAACCACATGAGATAGCACTTCAAAGCCATCAGGATGGCTATTACCAAAACAATGGAAAACAACAAGTGTTGGTGAAAATCTGGAGAAACTGGAACCCTTGTGCATTACTGGTGGAAACATAAAACAGTGCTGTCAACTGTGGAAAACAATATAACTCTTTCTCAAAAAATTAAACACAGAATTATCATAGGACTCAGCAATTCCACTTCCAGATAGACACCAAAACAAAACAAAAGCGGGGACTCAACATATACTTGCACACTCATATTCATTATTCACAATAGTCAGAAGGTGGCAGCATTATTCACAATAGTCAGAAGGTGGAAGCAACCCAAGCGTCTATCAAGGAATGAATGAATAAACAGAATATGTTGTCTACTTTAACTAGAATATTGTTCAGCCTTTCAAAAGAAGAAAACTCTGACACATGGTACAACATAGATGAACCCTGAAGACATTTTGCTAAGTGAAATAAAGTAGTTACAAAAGGACAAGTACAGTAGATTTCCCTCAGTAAGGGACACAGAATAGTCCAATTAACAAAAGACAGGCTCGGCGCCTGTGGCTCAATGGGCTAAGGCGCCAGCCACATACACCTCAGCTGGAGGGTTCGAATCCAGCCCGGGCCCCACCAAACAACAATAATGGCTGCAACCAAAAAATGGCCGGGCGTTGTGGTGGGTGCCTGTAGTCCCAGCTACATGGGAGACTGAGGCAGGAGAATCGCGTGAGCCCAGGAATTGGAGGTTGCTGTGAGCTGTGATGCCACTGCACTCTATCCAGGGTGACAGCTTGAGACTCTGTCTCAAAAAAAATAAAATATATAAAAATATAAAAAAAAACAATTAACAAAAGACAAAGTAAACGGATTGCCAGGGGCTGTTTAAGGATTACAGAGTTTCAGTTTGAGAAAATGAAAAAGTTCTGGTGACGAATGTTGGTGATGATTGCAAAACAAGGTGAATGTGCTTAATGCCACAGGATTGTACACTTGTAATAGTTAAAATGCTAAATTTTATGTTATGCATATTTTATCGCAATTTTAAAACCACATTGCATAAGATTATTGCTACAATCATGCATTTTGTAAAATTGCACTCTATGTAAGTTACATGGGACAAAGAATCTCTTTGAAATATGATAATTTCTGTATTCTTCTGAAAATAAAAATATGTATTATAATTATTTGCACATAAAATCAAATATGGTTGACAGTGCACCACAATTTGTATTAGCACTGTACTACTGGCCTCCTGGTTCTCTTCTTACTCAAGTATGCCTTTGGGCAAGCTGTGCTAAAGTGTCCTTTAAATCTTCATTTCATTTTAAATAACCTTATTTTATTAATCAAACCTTAGTTTGATTAGTCTTGATTAACAAACTAAGTTATTTATTATTATTATATCATCAATGGAACTAACAAAGAATAATATATCCCTGAATAATATTTAAATATAACTTAAACAATCTGATTTAGGGAAATTTTATTTTTTATTTATTTATTTTTTTTGGAGACAGAGGCTCACTATGTCACCCTTGGTAGACTGCTGTGGTGTCACAGCTCACAGCAACCTCAAACTCTTGGGCTTAAGTGATTCTCTTGCCTCAGCCTCCCAAGTAGCTGGGACTACAGGCGCCCACCACCATGCCCGGCTATTTTTTTGGTTGCAGCTTTCATTGTTGTTTAGCAGGCCTGAGCTGGGCTCAAACCTGCCAGCCGCAGTGTATGTGTCTGGCGCCCTAACCACTGAGCTACAGGTGCTGAGCCTGGGAAATTTTATTTTTAATTCTTGAATAATGTTAAAAACCAAGCCTTGGGCGGCGCCTGTGGCTCATCGAGTAGGGCGCCGGGCCCATATACTGAAGGTGGCAGGTTCAAACCCGGCCTCGGCTGAACTGAAACGGAAATATAGTCGGGCGTTGTGGCGGGCACCTGTAGTCCCACCTACTCAGGAGGCTGAGGCAAGAGCCTAAGCCCAGGAGACGGAGGTTGCTGTGAGCTGTGACGCCACAGCACTCTACAAAGGGCTATAATGTGAGACTCTGTCTATAAAAAAAAAAATTTAAAAAAAAAAAAAAAAAAAACAAGCCTTTTAAATAGCTTTCAACCTTTCACAATAATCTATAATAAAAGACATTTGTAATAAGTTCTAATATTATTTCAAATCAATGCTAATAAACAAGAAATTCTGCAAAATATTGGCAGCTAGAGGAACAAATATTAGTTTTAGTTTATAACTAAAAATTACAACTTCAAAAATAGAATGTTCTTTTAACAGGATAATAAAATTACATAGAGAAATTCTATCTTAAAATTAAAGAGCCATGTAAATGCAAACACTAAGTGTGAGTTAAAAACTGACTTATTCAGTAGTCTCTTAATCGAAGATCCTACTGTAAACACTTCAGTGCAATTCTTGGATTAACTGCCCAGAGTTAGCACAGGCTGCCAAACAAGATCACCTTACTTCAGATCCCAGGGGCCCTTGGGCCACTCAAACTGACCAACTGGAAACAAATTCAGGACTTCCCACAATCTCCTCAACTTAGGAAAGCACTTGCTTGCAACTACAGTTTTAGCATAAAGGATATCAGCCAGAGAAAAAAACTGATAGGGTGAAGTCTGCGAGGGTCCCAAACGTGAGAGTTTCTGGGTCATCCCTCTATAGCATCAGGACTCAAGGCCCTCCCAGTTCATGGAATTGTTCACCAAGCAGGAAGCTCAACCAAAGCTTCTGGCTGAAAGTCCCAATTCTCTGAACACATGGTTGGTCTCTGCAGCATAGTCAGTGCCCATCCTGAAACTGGGCGCTCATCACGAGGCATCTTCTTAGCATACCCTCATGTCTTGGTTCCAGGGGCTAACCGTAATAAAAAAGATACATGATCACTCCAGAAATTCCAAGGTTTTAGAGGCTCCCTGCCAGGAACCCAAGTTAAGGACCAAATTCTTTATTATATAATACCCATTACCAGGACTTTTATACACACTAAATACAATGATACCGTGTTGATAATATGTTGATATTTTAATAGATGCTTAAATACTCCTAACTTGACAAAGGTTAAATTTTATTGAATACACTTTTAGTGTAAGAACTTTATTGGGCTTGTATTTACTTTAAACATATAGACACTTCTTTATTACATATATCATCCAAATAAAGATATATTGAAGCTCTAAACCCTGGTACCTCAGGCCATGGGTTTGTTTGGAAATAAGGTCACTGTCGACGTGACTAGTTCACTTGAGATGAGGTCACGCTGGAATAGGATGACCTCCTAATTCCATATGACTGGTGTCCTTATAAGAAAATAGCCATGTGAAGACAGAAACTCACTGGAGTTCTATGATAGCAAAGTCAGAGACTGGAATTACGTAGCTAAAGGCTATAATTAGAATTTCAGTCATAGGAAGCATCATAGGAAGTATCGATCGCCATCAAAAGTCATTAGACTGCTAGTTTCTCAGTAACCTTGGGTGGTTTTTTTGGTTGTTATTTGTCTGTAGTATTTTTGTGAGGTAAATATTTTTAATAAAAGTAGAAAAAAGGAATTAAGCATTGATACGTGGTACAATTTAGATGAGCCCTGAAAAACATGCTAAGTGAAAGAAGTCAAACACAAAAGGTCGCATGTTCTATGATGCCTTGTACATGAAAGATCCAAAGGGCAAATCCAAGGACACAGAAACATTAGTGGTTGCCAGGGAATAAAGGTAAGAGAGGTTGGGGAGTGATTACTAATGGATGCAGGTGTTGCAGGGTGATTTTAAAAAGTTTTGAAACGGGGGAGAAGTGGTGACTTTATAACATTGCGAATGCACTAAACGCTACTGAACCTTACACTTTAAAATGGCTACTTGTGGGCGGCGCCTGTGGCTCAGTGAGTAGGGCACCAGCCCCACATACCGAGGGTGGCAGGTTCCAATCCGGCCCTGGCCAAACTGCAACAAGAAATAGCTGGGCGTTGTGGTGGGTGCCTGTAGTCCCAGCTACTCGGGAGGCTGAGGCAAAAGAATCACCAAGCCCAAGAGCTGGAGGTTGCTGTGAGCTGTGATGCCACTGCACCCTATTAAAGGCAAAAGAGTGAGATTTTGTCTCTAAAAATAAAATAAAATAAAATGGCTAATTGTATATTATATAAATCACATAAATTCCACTTCAATAAAATAATGAAAAGAAATAAAAAATAAAATAAAACCCTTTTCAAATAGTAGTGATCTGAAATTCCAACCCCAAAAATATGCTAGGCCTTCAAGAAAAGTTCAAAAAAGAGTTTTGTTTTAAGAAAATCTGATATTAATCCTTAAATATACACATACACACACGTGTATACATATACTACATGTGTATGTATGTATGTACACATCTTTGTAGATACATACATATGTATACATGTGTGTATGCATGTATCTATTTCACATATATCAAGGAGTAACAAATTACTTGGCAAAGATATCACAGTCTTTTCCAACTTTTCAATCTCAATCCTGAAATGCCTTCTCACTTTATCTAGAACTTTTCCACCAATAAAGAAATTGCTGAAGATGCTTTTCAAACTGTGATATTCCTCCCACCCTACTAAGAATCACTACTACAAATGGAATCACTACTACTAGTATACCATTAAAATATGATTTTTTTAAATTTAGCTCATACTTTTTCAAGATCAAATAAAATACCCTATATAGGCAAAAACTTAATGTCACACAAGATTGCTAATTCTTCTGATCAAAAGAGTGACCAGTTATTCATATGTAGGTCTGATGATGTAAATCAACATTTCAGTAATATAAATATGAGGGTCTATTTTTTAATGCTGCAAGTTAAGAAATTACAATAATTAAGAATAATAACTTACAATAATAAGTTAAGAAATTACAATAATTTCAATTCATTTGCTTTCTTCTTTACAACAAAGTATCTGGTTCTCTCCCACAACTGCTTGCTTTTACCTTTGTTTTTATTTGCATCAGAATAAGAAAATCCTGGTGATTGTCCTGTTTGTCGTCCAAAGAGGGCCCAGAGATTTGGACCAGTCTTGTGTTTTCCATTTTTTTCCACTGTGTGGCACTGAGCACATTTTTGAACGAAGATCTTCCTGCCTGCTTCAGCATCTCCCATTTTGTTCTGCAATGAAACATTCATTAAGTCACAGACCAAAGAAAATATCAGATTTGCAAAACTGGAGAGAAAGGGATTTCATCACTTGGGCTGAAGCGAGTGCTAATGACTTTAGACAAAGATATATCATTTAAAGCATGCATGCTTTATTGCCTGAGTGCTCAGAAACACAGATCTCTTACAGCATCCAAATTTATTCAGACTTAATCATCTCATTTGTCAGGTTTATTTTCAATTTCTATCATAGTTACTACAGAAACTGCTATTGGTACAAATATGATTTTACTTCAGCTTTCAATTATATTAATTTATCCAGGTCAATCCTATTCTTTTTCATTTCCAGAAAGCATATACAGAAAAAGTGATGTGAAGCACACGGGTCTAATATTTCATCCTCTTACATAAAAAATAGGATAGAACAAATTGGAAAGGTGTTTATATTTATTATGAGGACTTATATGCCTGTAATCATCAACAGAACAATAAAATCAAAAGACATACAGAAAAGAAGGAGATCGCAGCAAGCTATATGTAACATAATTTCTTATTTACTTTATACTCTTAGCTGTAAATAAATCTACAGACTAGATCAAGCATTACCTGGAAGCAACCACAAATAACATTATTGAGTTCAGTGAACATTAGTACACATTATAACACTAAAGTAGTGGAAAATACATGGTTTCAAGTAGGAAAAGTCCTATTATATGGTGATAGACATATACATTTGTACAAAAAGATTTTGATTAAGACTGTCAAAAATTATATAACATAAATAAGCAAATTCCTCATCCATCTAAAATGATGTAAAAATTAAACTAATTTCAAATAATAAAAAAAGTATACTTTAATATGGTAATAAAGGCACTGCCTGGGTTTGTTTTCCTGCTCTTTGTGTTCTGTGAAAGAGTACAGGGAAATGAGCGTTAAGATGAAAATTATTCTTATACAAATCATGAAAATATCTAATTCTTTGATATAGGGTCATAAGCATATATTAATTAATGTAGCCCTACTGAGAAATATGGAACATTTATGTTATGCTGCCAATATTGAAGAATATGGTATTATTTAACTAAAGTTGGCCATTACTTGGAGAAAGGCTAGAGCTTTATATATAATAATCTGCAAAACTATAATAGCTTCCTAACTTTAAATCTATGGGGAAACCCATTACAGTATCAATGATCCACCTAAGGGGAAGACAGTTTTCTTTGGACAGTATCCTAAAGTAGCTAACATCAATGTTTTAGATCCAACAGAAAGAGAAGTAAGAAAACTTACTATATATCCAAGAGAAGCTTACTTTAACATTCCAAACATAAATCAAAACACTGCAACCAATTTCTACATGTATCAATTCTATTAATTATCCAAAAAGGTTCAGAATTCAGTGAGCCTTTGAACAGGGGCTTTAAAAGGTCAGAAACACAGTTGGCCTTTTAACAAAATTCATTCACTGCAAGCAAAATGTTTGTATTATTTTAAAAATGTCATCTAAGTACTACCTGAAGCTGCAGGACCAGCACTAGGCCTGTTAGGAACTGGGCCGCACAGCGTCACCACCTGCCCTTTGTTTTCTGCCAACCCCTCCCACCCCCAAATTATCTTCCATGAAACCTGTCCCTGGTGCCAAAGGTTCTGATCAGTGCTGTTAGGAACCAGGCACACAGAGCAGATGACTGGGCAAGTGAGGGACACTTCATTTGTATTTACAACCACTCCCTATCATTTGCATCACCACCTTGGAAAAACTGTCCTCCATGAAACCAATCACTGGTGCCAAAAAATGTGAGGATCAGTGACCTAGAGGATCTTTATTTTCTAATTTTTATACGAGGCAGATTGGTTTTTATACTAATTAAATGTTGCTGGCAATTCAGAAAACTAGACATTTAAAAAACAAAACCAAACCATTTTTACTCATGAAGCTATATATTTCACATGAAAGTCACTTGTATGAAATTTCCATTAGCACTATTCAAACTACAATATTAATCATAATTAAAATGTTTATTGCTACCATTTTTAATCACAGAAGAATTCTGCCCATGCAATACCCACAAACCTCTTCCAAGTGTATTAAAAACAATAGATTCAAGAAGGGTAAGAAGGAAAAGAGCAGGAAGGATAACAAGGGATATGCTGCAGATGGAAAGAATATCACAGGAATTTCTAATCATTTGACACTCTGTCAGTATCTAGGGTTTAAGACATATCTCACTGAAATAAGCAAAATCTGACATCTAGTATGAGAATGATCACTCATCCAAGAGTGGAGTAATTCCAATACTATAACACACAGAATAAGAATAGCAAACACGTGTGTGCGCTTTCTATGTGCCAGGTATATTGCCGTCTATGTTAACTCATTATTCTCCACAATAGCCCTGTGAGATAATTTTGTTACTACCTCTATTTGTATAGATGGAGGAAATGAGGCACACAGACAAATTATATGACTGTTTGATGAGCAGTGGCTTGAGATGGCGAAGGGGAAAGGCAGAGCAGTACCAAATCTACAATTCCAAAAGTTTAATGATTCTCTTTCAAAAGAGTCATCTAGGCAACCCTGTGTTGAGCACACTATCTGACACATTGCAGATGCTTATAATTTTTTTTCCCAACTGAGTAAGAATGCTTACAGAAGACTAGGTGAAATAATACTGACACGTATCATTGCTACATTTAATTTTGAATAACAAGAGGAATGTGGCCAGTACAATCAAGGTACCAATAAAGCTTTAAAATTTACAAAGTCCAAATAACTGAAGTGATAAAAGAGGAAGGGGAAGCTCATTAGAATATTTTTAAGAATGCATACTGAGCAGACTCAAAAAGACTAAGTAGGTTTCCACCTGTTGTACTGGAAAGAGCACTAAAGTAGAGTGCAATAATCGTGATATGACCCTGAGTAAATCATTTCACATCTATCAATCCCTACAGGTGTCTGTGGCCAACTCCCTTTCTCTGTAATTTGAGCTTACAATTGGAACGAAAATCAAACTTTCCAAACTCTCAACCTGTGCTCTTTGATGCCACAGCCTCCATGTCGCTGCTGACTCCTGCCAACCATGGACGTGGGCAGAAGGCAGAATCAATATCACCCAGAAATCACAGAGGTTGCACAGGGTCCCCTCCCAGAAAATAGGCTTCTGTTGCACATAAGGGCAACCTGGCCCCTCCAGGCTGAAGTGGGGGTGAACCTCCCACACGCCAGACGGTTGGAAGCTTCATTCCGGGAGGACCCAGGCCCAAATTGCACTGGCGCCTCTCAAGTGCTCAAATCGCTTGGCTGCCCAGCCCACTCTTCCAACCAGGCCCACACCTACCACAAGGCCAGCGACACTGCCCTCTGCCGACCTGAGCAGAGCAGTACTCTGGGCGGCTGCCCAAACAGAGCCCCCTCCCCCAAGGGTAAGGATGGTGGTCACACAGCAGCGCTTCGAGACCCTGGGCTGCACGCGGGTCCAGGCATTTGCTTCCGGTGAACGCCAGCCAATAGCAGACCAGGCTCCACTCTCGCTGCGATTGGCCCCCTGATCCCGCAGGATCCCAGTTCTCGCGGAGGCTTAAGGCCTTGTCCCTCAAGTGCTGTCACCAGCTCTGCATGGCCTCTGTCCGCTACTGCAAACACCTTGGGAGCAATAGAAAGGTGGCTAATTCAACAGATAAACTGAATTTTTAATGATTTTAATTTTGATTAATTTTAATTTTAGACAATTTTAAATCATTTTACAGTATTTGAATTTTTGGAATAGCCACAATCTCCAAATGGTTAAAGGTAACTATTCTAAGTGATACCTCTAAGTGCTCCTGTGATCTACACATTTGAAGAATGTATGCTATTAAGTTAAAAGGACTGGCATACTGTTAAAAAAAAAAAAAAAAAAAGGAAAATCAAGAGTTAAATATTATTCTCTAACAAAGGCATGCAAACTCAGAAGGAGACTACCACCTCTTCAGAACCGGTTCCAGGCCTAAGTGATTGCGTACATGCTCAGCAACAAGGAGTTTTTACAGATGGGACAAATTGAGTCTCTGCACCGTATTCATATGGAACAATCTGAAAGTTCTGTATTTATTACCCATAAACGTAAGTGGTAATATCTATATAAAATTTGAAAACAGGGCAAAATATTTCTAGCTAATAAATATAATGTATTAAGATTAACATAACCAGGCTCGGCGCCTGTGGCTCAGCGGGCTAAGGCGCCAGCCACGTACACCTGAGCAGGCGGGTTCGAATCCAGCCCGGGCCCACCAAACAACAATGACGGCTGCAACCAAAAAATGGCTGGGCATTGTGGCGGACGCCTGTAGTCCCAGCTACTTGGGAGGCGGAGGCAAGAGAATTGCTTGAGCCCAGGAATTGGAGGTTGCTGTCAGCTGTGATGCTACAGCACTCTATCCAGGGTGACAGCTTGAGGCTCTGTCTCAAAAAAAAAAAAAAAAAAGATTAACATAACCAACAAAGTAGGCCTCATTGTACATGACAAAATTTAGCTATTTTCTCCTTACAATTCAAAATTCAGTCACCTCTCATTTTAAGCAAGAAATTTTTAAGATTTGCGGAAGAAAAAAAAAGCAAAGGACATTTGAATTTCATGTGAAATAACCATAATGTTTATCGCCCTAATAATTGTGCATTATAGACTACATATTTTAAAGCCTTCATAATACAATCTGCAAATGCACATCTTTTTTTAAATGTTAGAGTAATTGGGCTGGACGTGATGGCTTACTCTTGTAATCCTAGTACTTTGGGAGGCCGTGGTAGGATTGCTTGAGGTCAAGAGCTAGAGAGCAGCCTGAATAAGATGGAGACTGCCTCCCTACAAATATTAGAAAAATTAATTTAGCATGGTTGCACACACCCGTCCTAACTACTACTCAGGAGACTGAGGTGGCAACATCACTTAAGCTCAGGAATATGAGGTTTTAGTGATACCTGTCTCAGAATGAGATCTGTCTCAAAAAAGAGAGTGAGAGAGAGAGAAGAAAAGAAGACTTACACTCTTTCTTGCAAACATCAGACATTTAAAATATTTTGCTTATCTCTAATTCACATTCAAAGATTTTTTTTTTTTTTTTTGAGACAGAGCCTCAAGCTGTCACCCTGGATAGAGTGCTGTGGCATCACAACTCACAGCAACCTCCAATTCCTGGGCTCTAGTGAGTCTCCTGCCTCTGCCTCCCAAGTAGCTGGGACTACAGGTGGCTGCCACAACGCCTGGCTATTTTTTGGTTGCAGCCGTCATTGTTGTTTGGCAGGCCTGGGCTGGATTCGAACCCACCAGCTCAGGTGTACGTGGCTGGCACCTTAGCCCGTTGAGCCACAGGCGCCGAGCCGCATTCAAAGATTTTTATATGATTTGAAACACTACAATTTCAATATTGAGTGATGACATGTTCTAAAAGTGAGTGTAGTAATGCTTTCCCAGCTCTGGATGTACTAAAAATCATTTAATTGAACACTTCAAATGAGTGAACTGAATGAGATAAGAATTATATCTCAACAAATGTATTTAAGTCATATGAAGAAAATATACAGGATGTCCCAAAGGTCACAAAATACATAAAAAATTGAGCAAACTCATATTACATTTTATATCTTTAATATTTTTATATTTATATATCAATAAAGAAAATATAATGTAAAATTTTACAGTGAATATTTTGTAAATAAAGGTACATTTTGCTAGAATTTCCATTTTCCCTATATATGTATGTATGGTGACCTTTGGGATGCCCTGTTGTATTTCCAACATTTTAGTACTTTATAAGTAAATTTTTATTTTCCTTGGATGTATGAGCTTTCACATGATTGAGTGGTAGAGAAATTTTGCTTTCCTAGCATTTCCCAATATTTCTGTTTCTGTTTTTTTGTGTGTAATCTTTTATCCTTTCTTTAAGAAAAAATTAGCTGCTCTGAATATCAGCCTAAAATTTTCAGGACCTCTATCAGAAATCTTTACAAATAATAGAGATTACCCAATCAGTGCCGTTTAAGAAAATGATACGTTTTCCACTAGATGGCACTGGTGTGCAAATAGTATTGCTCTGAACCTTTGCACTTCTTCATTTCACATCAATATAATTATTACATTATCATATTGTTGTCTCATCTTGATTGGTTTGGGTAAGATAAAGTGGAAAGTTCATATACTTGCCAGACTTCCTTGAGGTAAACAGAGTCCTCACTTCATAGGTAAGGAGTGTAACAGAAAGAGAAATTATAACGATCTTGTTAGTACTAAATCCAAGGTGATGACTCAGATTCCCTGAATCTTAGTTACCATCACACAACTACAAAATATCAAGGGTTGGGAAGTGGACACCATAGTCAAAGAAAACAAGAAATTAATTTGACATTACTTTGTATTATATATTTATATGTGTGATTTCCACAACAGAAAAAAAAAAGTCTTTCTGTGGGCAGGGGTCTTCTTTCCTGTTCCCCATATTATAGCTGTCTCCTGCCACAGAGCCTAGCACATAGTTGATCCACAAGAAATATTTATCTGTTTAACTTCATAGAAACCCAGGTCTTAGCAGCCTGGACTTGGACATTCAAGGAACCCTGTTCCTGGTCCATTTTCAAGTTTATCCCCTTTACTTCATTCCAGTGCCACTGCTAAATCTAGGTCTTGCTTCTGAATTTCTGATGGTTTTGTATTGATCTATCCTCTAAGGCCAGTTAGCAAGAATTCTTGGATTATTAGGCATTTCCTACTTTGCTTCTATCCTACAATTTCTCCTAGTTCCACAATTAAGCAGTCCTTCCTCTCTGCCCTCAAACCCCAGGAGTGCTTTTGGAAGCTGAGAAGATCAACAGATGGAGTTGGTTTTGGTTCTGCTCTGTTACATGTATCTTTATTACCTTTGGCTATGCTATGAGCCTCAGTTTTCTCATCTCTACTAAATGAAGCTGGAATTAGATGACCTCATAGGTTCTTTTCAGCTCTAAGGCTCCTCCTGTGGTTGTAACTCTGTGACCTTCTATTGGCCTTATAACCAAGATGATGACAAAGACTCTCTCCTTTGACCAAAGCTTAATCAGGCTCCCCTGAGTCCTCTGCTTGACTACACTCAACATTGGGCTTTCTGTTCCTATAAGACCCACTATGAGCAAGAACCCTCCTGAATCAGTGTAGTAAACATCCCCATCCTTGGTATCTGACCACCATCAACTTCCTATCACCCTGGACTACCTTCAGCAAGAATTCTGATAAATGCATCTACCAAGAATCCCTTCTACCCTTTACACACATATTTTCTCTTCCTAGTTTTCTATCCACAGACTCCTCCCCCCACACACACACACATCCTTCTTGGTTACAAATTCCTGCTTCCTTATTAGAATCAGAATTGAGTCCAACCTTTCCCTCACTGCAAGACTGTATTTCAGTGGTCCCTGTACTTACCATCTTTGCCCCACCTTGAATATAGTCTACTTTATGATCTTTAACAAATGTCATGAATAATTTTTTTCTTTAACAATGGAAAGTTTAGGAAATGAATCCTTGGCCTTAGAGGTGGAGTAAAGCCAGCATTAAGAAAGCCTGTGCACCAGGTAGGGCTGTTCTGGCTGCCGGGAATAAGGATTGCTCATTGACAATGGAGTTGGGCTCATCAAGGTTGGAAACCTGGACCGGGTCAGGGTCCCTCGAGGCGCCAGGGGGCGCTGCAGGACGATCCCCGGAAGTCAGCACCCTGAGCAGCGGGATAGCTCCGGCCCCAGACTCCTCCTTCTCCCGGAAGCGGAGCGCGGGCCGGGCAACAGCTAGGTGTGCGACAGCGGCGGAGGCGGGCGCGGCAGAAGCGAAGACCTATGCGCCGGGGTGGGGCGTCATGGACGAAGCTGGCAGCTCTGGGAGCGGCGGAGGCTTCCGCCCGGGCGTGGACAGCCTGGACGAACCGCCCAACAGCCGCCTGTTCCTGGTGATCAGCAAGTACACGCCCGAGTCGGTGCTGAGGGAGCGCTTCTCGCCTTTTGGCGAGATCCAGGACATCTGGGTAGTGAGGGACAAGCACACTAAGGAGGCAAAGGGCATCGCCTTTGTCAAGTTCGCCCGCAGCTCCCAGGCCTGCAGGGCCATGGAGGAGATGCACGGCCAGTGTCTCAGCCCCAACGACACCAAGCCCATAAAGGTGCGGGTAGCCGGGTCGCAGGGGATGGAGGAGATGGGTCTTTCAGGCCTTCCTTCTGCCTGGTTCTCTGCCAGGCTGGGGGAGGGGGAGAGCATCCTCTCCCAGCAGCAGCTGAGCAGGCAGCCCCTGACTGGGAGAGAATCCTTCCCTGCTGTGCAGGGGGGGTTGGGAGGGTGGGGGGATGCGGACAGAATGTTCGCTCTAGGCAGCCAAGGCTGCTAGTGGGCTAGGCGTCCCTGCGCCCTACCCTCACTAATCTATCAATTCTGGATGGAGTTCACCGCCCAACTCATCTTGGCCTGCTTTAAGGACTTTTCTGACCCTCCTCCCTCAGTACCCTGAATTACCATATAAATACGGATTCCTTCAGGTAGATAAAGGAGGCGTAACTTGACCAAAGTACGTGGCCCTCTGATATTGGGTCCTTCTAGTACCAGACAAAAGTGTGCATGCATAGAATATTAAGTGCAGATGATGAAGTGACTACTATTGCGGCTAAGGCGCCAGCCACGTACACCTGAGCTGGCCGGTTCGAATCCAGCTCTAACCCACCAAACAACAATGACGGCTGCAACCAAAAAATGGCCGGGCGTTGTGATGGCGCCTGTAGTCCCAGCTACTTGGGAGGCGGAGGCAGGAGACTCGCTTGAGCCCAGGAGTTGGAGGTTGCTGTGAGCTGTGATGCTGTGGCACTCTATCCAGGGTGACAGCTTAAGGTTCTGTCTCCAAAAAAAAAAAAAAAAAATTATTTTGAGTAAGCCATGTTTGTAAAGGTATTAATAGTATTGCAGATGGCTCTTGACCCTTTCTGTTACTGCCACTTGTCTTTGAAAGCAGACCGAAGTATACTGCTCTAAGAAGAGCTAAACCGTTGTGATAAAGACATGTGGCAGGAAGGGTTATTTGAGTTATTTGACTTAATCTGTCCTTTTACACAAGGTAAGCCAAGCCTCCAATATATCCTTGTTATTATTTTTTCTTTTTATACCCTCATTATAATCTGTCAGAAGTAGCCCAGAAGTCACTGCTTACTTGCTCTGGCCTTAAATTAGGACCCAATCTGGAGATTCTGGCAATGGCTTAAATTGTACCCTTCGCCTGTCCTGTAGAAACAGTTACAGTATATGCAATTCTGTTGGAACTTTCTATAGAAATTTTTTCTTTCACTTCAATTAAAATTTTTTCTATTTATAAAAAATTGAGAGGTATATTAGTAAGGACTTATATCAAAGAAAGACTTAGGAGATATTTCAGTCTCTGGAGGTCTTTCCACAAAAGAAAAGGAATCTGAGAATTTACTGACAGCACAGTAGACATTCCCTTCCTCCCACCTCTTCAACCCCAGGACACACATGTCAAAACAGCATCAACAAAATTAATCATAGCACCACAGCATATAGGAGATCAGGAGTTGGCCAACTTACTCTGTAAAGATCATATAGTAAAAATCTTAGGGTTTGTGGGCCACATACAGTCTGTCACATATCCTTTGTTTTTAACAGTCTTTTAAAAATATGAAAACAGTTTTTACAGGTTACATCAGAAATGGAGCAATAGTATGCTGATTGCTGCACTGGATTAAGAATTTCACCTCCAGTTTTGACATTAGTGGAGAGGCTTTCACAGAACCCATGTGAGCAATATCCAGAATGTCCCAAGTTTGAAATTTATGAGTCTCCTTCCCTTGATAAATTCCTACAAGAGAAATTAAAGTCCCAACCCTGAAATGTACCTTCTTTTTTAGCTACAGAGAAATTAAGTGCTTGTTGCCAAACAGAATTAAAATTTACAATTCTGCTTTTCATAATTTTTTTTTTTTTTTTTTTTTGGAGAGAAAGAGTCTCACTCTATCGCCCTCGGTGGAGTGCTGTGGAGTCACAGCTCACAGCAATCTCCAACTCCTGTGCTTATGCAATTCTCTTGCCTCAGCCTCCCAAGTAGCTGGGACCACAGGTGCCCGCCACAGCACCCAGCTAATTTTTGATGCAGTTTGGCCGGGGCTGGGCTTGAACCCGCAGCCCTCGGTATGTGGGACCGGTGCCGTACTCGCTGAGCTACAGGCGCTGCCCTTCATATTTTTTAATTAAATCATAGCTGTGTACTTTAATGCAATCATGGGGTGCAATGTGCTGGGTTTGTGTACAATTTGAAATATTTTCATCGAACTGGTTAACATAGCTTTCATGGCATTTTCTTAGTTATTTTGTTCAGACATTTATATTCTACATTTAGTAAGTTTCACCTGTATCCTTCTAAGATGCACCATAGGTGTGGACCCACCAATTACTCTCCCTCCACTGATCCTCCCTCCCGCCCCGCCCCGCTCGTGCTCCGTTCCCCAACTTCTTATGCTGTAATTGGGTTATAGCTTTCATACGAACACTATAAATTAGTTTCATAGTAGGGCTGAGTACACTGGACACTTTAGGTCCTTTGCAAAATTGTAGAGGAAAAGCTGCAGTCACCAGTTCCAGTTCCTTAATGAAGGGCTGATCAACCACAACCTCAGAAGACTCCAATCCAATTTCACCTTACCTGCTCATCTAGCTAAACAGTGAAAAACAATCATGGGGCGGAGTCAGTGAAAAACTCTGTTTTTCATATTTTTGTTCTCCCACTTTCTGCCAGAAGGTGGCTTCATAGCAGTAACTACCTAGAGAGTCTTAAGTTCATTTTTTAGCAGCTGCAGTTTGAGCTATCTTTCATTGGAACGCAGTTGTTTTCATTATTTCAACTTAATTCAGTTTTAATTTCTCTTTGGTCCTTTTACAAAGTTCCAAAGGATCTGCAAGACAATAGTGTTACAATACCTTGCCTATAGTCCTCAGAAGGGTACAGGTGAAACTTACTAAATGCAGAATACAAATGTCTTCATATAGTGATTAAGAAAATGCCATGAAGGCTAGGTTAAACAGTTTGATGAAAATATTTCAGATTGTATACAATGTCAGCACATTGTGCCCCATGATTGCACTAACGTACACAGCAATGATTTAATAAAAATAAATAAAACCGTTTCTTTAAGTTTTCAACAGTCTATAAAATAAACATGTTCTACATATTCTACAATAGTGGGATGATTGTGTGCATTTTAGTGCCTAAATTTTAAAAAATATTGAAAAATACATGTATATTAAAATTTACGATCTTAACCATTTTTAAGTGTCCAATTCAGGGGCATTTAGTAACTTCATATTGTCATGTAGTTTTACCACCATTCATCTCTGTAACTCATCTTGCAAAACTGAAACTTGATCCTTGTTAAACTAAACAATAATCCTCTATTTTTCCCCTCCTCCAAACCCCAGAAAATACCATTCTACTTCCTGACCCTTTAATTTTGAGTATTCTAGGTGCCTTGCATAAGTGGAATCAAATAGGGTGTTTATCTTTTTATGACTGGCTTATTTCAGTCAGCATAATGTCCACAAAGGTCTCCATGTTGGACCATATGTCAAACTTCCTTCTTTGTAAGGCTAATAGTGCACTGTATATAAGTGATATATTTTGCTTATCCATTCATCTATTAAGGCACATTCTGGTGGCTTCTATGTTTTAGTTATTGGAATAATGCTGCTATAAACACGAGTTTCTCCAAGACTTTGATTTTAAATCTTTGTGTGTGTGTGTGTATGTGTGTGCATACACACACACATCACCACAATATTTCTGGATCCTATGATAAATCTGTCTTTAATATATTTGAGGAACTACCATTCTGTTTCCCATAGAGGCTGTACCCATAGATAGTTTACCAACAGTGCATAAAGGTCCCAGTTTCCCCATGTCCTCACTAACATCTGTTGTTTCCTGCATTCTTTGATACTAGTCATGCTAATGGGTAAGAGCTGCTATCTTATTGTGGTTTTGATATGCATGTCTTTTCATGTTTTCATTGTCCATTTACATGTCTTCTTTGGAGAAATGTTTAAATATTTTGTCCATTTTTGAATCAAGTTGTTGTTGATGTTCAGGATTTCACCATATTTTCTGGCTCCTTCTCAGATACAGGATTTGCACATCTTTTCTGTGGGCTGCCTTTTCACCCTTGAGTGTGTCCTTTACATATAAAAATTTAAATTTTTACAAAGTACGATTCGTCTATTTTTTCTTTTTTTTACCTGTACCTTTGGTGTCGTACTTTATCACTGTCAAATTCAAAGTGAAGCTTTTGTGATGTGTTTTTTTCCTATAAATTTTGTAGTTTTAGCTCTGATAGGTTTTTTATTCTCTTAATTAATTTTTGTATATGATGTTACTTGAAAATCCAACTTCATTATTTTGCATGTTCATATCCAATTTTCCCAACATCATTTATTAAAAATAGTGTCCTTTCCTCACTGGATGGCTGTGGCACCCTTATCAAAAAATCATTTGACCTTAAGTGAGAGTTCATTTCTAGGCACTCTATTCTCTAAGAATTGTTCTCTATTCTGTCTATCTGCCAGCATTACACTGCTTTGATTTTCATAGTTTTTGATTAGTAATTCAATGTCTTCACTAGTGATAGATCTATTTAGATTTTCAATTTCTTCATGACTCAGTTTTATAGGTGTTCCGTTTCTAGTAATTAGCCCATTTCATGGAAGCTATCCAACCCCTTGGCATACAATTGGTCATAGTACTCTCTGGAAATGCTTTTCATTTTTGTAAAATTGGTAGTAATGTTTTCACTTTTATTTTTGTTTTAGTAATTTGAGACTTTTCTCTTCTTGTCTTTGTTAATTTAATCAAAAACTTGTCATGTTTGTTGATCTTTTCAGTGAACTGACTTTGATTTCATTGATTCTCTGTCTCTTTTATTCTCTATTTCATTTCTCTCCATTCTAATTCTATTATTTTCTTCCTTCTGCTCATTCTGGGTTTAATTTGTTGCTATTTTTCTAATTTAATAAGTTGTCAGGTTGTTGATTTGAAATCTTTCTTTTTTAAATAATGTGAGCACTTATCACTATAAATCTTTCTCTTACACTGCCTTCACTGTCACCTTCATTTTTGTCTCATGCATTTTCTAATTTCACTTGTGATTTTTTTTTCTTTAATCCATGGGTTGTTGAAGCGTGTGTTTAACTTCCATAAAATTGTGGGGAATTTTCAAGTTTCTCTTCTATTATTGATTTCTAACTTCATGTCATTATTGGGAAAAACATTTTTCATATCTATCTTTAAAAGTCTACTGATTGTGGCCTAACCCATCATCTATGCTGGGGAAAGTCCCATGTGCACAGGGAAGACTGTAGCCTCTATTGCTGTTGGAGGTAGTTTTCTTGTGTATATGTATTAGCTTTAATTGGCTTATTATTCTGCTGAAGTCCCTTATTTTTGTATTTCTGTCTGGTTGTCTTTTCTGTTTCTGAGAGTAGGGTATTGAAGTCTACAAGAACTACCATGGAATTATTTCTCCCTTTAATTCCCCCAATTACTGCATCATATATTTTGATATTTTGTAATTAGACATGTACATTATTTGACTATTATTTCTTCTGACCATTTTAGACATTTTATTAACAAATGTCCTTTCTCTCAACCATTTTTTGCTTTAAAGTCACATATAAATATTTAAAGTCACATATATGTATTTACAATTTGCCAATTTATGTCTTTTGAGTGGAGTGTTTAGTCTATTTAAAGTGATTTCTGATAAGAAGTTCTGTCATTTTGCTATTTACTTTTTTATATGTTATACTTCTGTTAGTCCTTCATATCCTGCTCCACTGTCTTCTTTCGTGTTTAGCTGGGGTTTTTTGTAGTGAGATATTTTAATTCTCACTTCATTTATTTTTGTGCATATCCTCTATGTGGTTTATAGTTACTATGGAAATTACATTTACATAAATGTAATTAGAAATTACATTTCTAAAGTTGTCACACTCTATCATGAATTTATACCAGCTGAATTTCACTAACACACAAATATTCTGCTTCTACCTGGGTTTATCCACACTCCTTTCATCACTATACTTACTGATATCAAAAAATTACTTCTTTACAGATTATGTGCTCAGAAACATAAACTAATAATTGTATTTATAATTCATTGCTTTCTTAAATTAGGTAGAAAACAAAATGTTAAGTTTTTGACCTAAGTTACAAAAATATTAGTTTCTAGTCCAATAATCACTCTTTTCAAGGTATAGATCTCTTTGATGTAAAAAACCAACGTGAAGTTATGAAGTGTTTTTTACAATAATACTGGTTTTATAAATGCCCGTGTGTTAGCCTTCCCTGAGAGCTATATTTCTTCACATGGCTTCAAGTTACCATTTTGTTTCCTTCAATTTCACACGCCCTGGAGTGTTTCCTGTCGGGGGAAATCCTCATCTTCCTTCACTCTCGTCTTCTGATCCTGCCACAGTGCAAATGCTGGTTTTCTTACAGATCAGCCATAGTCACTTCAGCTCTGTTCACTTTTCTTTATTTTTTTTCCTTAGATTTGATCATTTCTATTATCCAGTCTTTAAGTTTGCTGATTTATTCTTCTACCTTTCAATCTCTTTTCATTTTAGTTATTATATTTTTCATCTACAGAATCAATTTTTGATTTCTTTTTATTGACATATCTATTTTGTACACACATCATTTTCTTGACGTCTTGTGTGTTTTCCCTCAGTTCTTTGAGCATCTTTAAGCTAATTGTTTTAAAATCTTCATCTAGTAGGTCTGCCATCACACATTCTTCTGGTTATCCTCTGAAGAATTTTTTTGGGGGGGTTAACTAATTTTTTTTGAATGAGCTGACCTTCCCCATTTCTCTGTATGTACTTTGAATTTTTTTGTTTGTTTTTTGAAAACTGGATATTTGAATCTAAGGGTATAGTAGATCTTGAAATAATATTCTCTGTATTTCGGGGGGTCTTCTGGCTTCTTGTCTTCATTTTGCTTTGATTTATTCTTTTTGTTGTTTTTTTAGTATGTGTCCATGTCAAAGATCAGCATGACATGCAAATGTAAGGTTTTTATGTATCTTTTCTAAATCTGCACCTTCCTTGACCATGGATGGTGACTTTCTAATTTCCCTTGTATATGTAGTTTTCTTTGAATATCTGTCTCTTTAATGCCTAGTTCCAAAAAGAGAAACACTGGCCCTTTAAACCTCTAGATATTTTTTTCAATCAGAGGGGGAGGAGATTGAAAAAATGTCAGAGGAGGATGTGTGCAAAAATAGCTGCCCAATTCTGCATCTGCATTTCTGTGATCAGGAGCAGCAATCCGCATTACAGCATGGATCCCCAAAATCTGTACAAAGGGACCTTTTTACCCACTCCAGCTCCTGCAACGTGTGCAAGCTGCTCCCATGAAGATATGCGTGGCTACCCACCATGTGTCTGGGGCTAGGGAGCAGGTTGACACTGCTGAACTAAGAGCTGAAGTTGACTAAAATTAACTGAAATTTACTGAAGACATTCCCCTGAAAGTTGCAAGCTTTTAATGGACTCCAAATTTTGAAAATAGTAATATTGGACAGATTTTGCTAGTACAATTATTGTTGCTAGATGGCAAAACAGATTCCGGTGCGTCCCACTCCACCAACATCTCAGAACCCTGCTATTGTGCACTAATGTTACAATGCTGCTCCAATGGATACCAAATGGTTCTCAGTTGGTCGTATCAATAAAAGTGTCATGGGAATGAAAATAAAAGTGGTTATACTCCAGACATTTTATTATAAAGAATTTTAAACAGGAAAAGTTTAAAGTATTATAGTGACACCTCCTAAAGCTAGTGCCTAGATTTAATCATCAACATTTTTGCAAGAGGCTCTACAGAAATACTAATTCTATAAATTCTCAGCTGGGTGACCTTGGGCAAGTTGTTTAACCTCCCTGAACCTCAGCTTCCTTGCACAGAAAAGGTGAATATTAACAGTACTTACTTCATGCATTGCTACAAAGCTTGCACAATAACATTTGTGCAGATCAGCTAAGGCAGAAATAGGTGCAAGAGAAATATTCAGCCAGTGTAAGCTGTGATAATTAGTATCTGCTGGATGAATGAAGGGCAGCAGAATGGTGCTCCTCAAGATGCTCCCAAAGAACTTTAACATCTACATTCAGCAGGTGCATATAAGACAATGGCATACTTATGTATGTAAACATGACAATTTTTTCTTAGCTACATCAAATGGACCTACATAAGAATGATACCATCCAGTTGATTACTATTCTAGTTATTGCAACGAAAGAACATTTCCAGGATACTTCTTGGATTGCTTTCATAAAAATAATAAAAAAGACAATATAGGGGAAAGGCTGTACTTTCTGATTTATCAATTTGCAGTGTAAGTCCTGACCCCGAGTGTCAGTTGTCTGCTGGAGCCAAGAGGTTAGCAGGTGGAGGGCCGGACTAGGTGAGGCAGGAAGTAGAGGAAGCCTGGAACCACCTTGCCAACTTGCCTCTTGGTCTCTGCAGGCTCCATCCCGTCCCTGAGGAGGCCAAGGGCATATGTTCAGGTTAGGGAAGGAGGAGAGGAGTGGAGGTGTTAAGTGGGTCCAGGTGGAATTCTTGGAGACAAGCTGGCTTTTCTCCAGCTTCAGACTTTGCTCATATGGTTTCTACAGCTGCTTAAGCCATAGCTGGTGTGTATTCTCTTGTCCAAGAATGGTTTGGACTACTCATAAAACTTAAAGTAACTGATTTTAAAAACAATGAGAAAGACACACTTTGCTAATGAGACAAAAAAGTGCAACAAAAAGCAAAAGATTTCAGTGTGCTAGAATCTCTAAGCCAGTGGCGTGCATCCCGCCCCCTGTGGACCACACACAGGTTATTTGAGGACGGTTTTGTGGGAGATCATGAAAAGTATGCACGGACCCTTTCTTTTGTTCATCAGATTCAGTTACTGTTTGTGTATTTCCTATGCGGCCCAAGACAACTTTTATTCCTCCAATGTATGCCAGAAAATAAGAAAGGCTGAACACCCCTGCTGAAAACCATTTTAGATATAGTACCCAGCAAACTCTTAATGTGTAATATTGACAAATTGGGCTGCGCCACAGTTTAGAACGAGTACATTGTATCAAAGGGCTGGAATCAAGTTTTCATGTTAACCCTATCTTTATCTCATGTTGTACCTTTGGGTTAAACATGTCTTTATACTTATGCTCCCTCATATATCTTATTCAGTTTAAAAATATTATGATAAGTGAATTAAATCTTAGGTCTTCGATGCTGCACAGCTATAAAATAAGTTTTCCTTTCTCTCTTCTTATGGTGAATAAGGATTAATGAAAAATGTCGAATGTACTGAATAATCTAAATACTGGGTAGGCTCCTTCAAGATGTTAACATTATATTTAAATATATTTGAAAAAAGTTACTTTTGTAACATGGTGAATGTTATTTTTTATATATATATATGTATACATATACCCATTGATTCATTACTAACTTAAATCATATTTTCTGGATTATTTAGAAAAATATTTTAGACCCAAATTCATGGAATTAAAAAAAAGACCTTTGTTGTCAATTCCAAGAAACCCAGTCTGAAAGTTTTCAAATGTCAGTGAAGGCTTTTTAGGTTACTTGAATGCACCTGCTTGATCGGACCTTCAACAAAGTATTTTCATTGGCAAATTTGTAATTTATGAATAAATAAGAAGTTGGATCCTGAGAAACTGGAATAATAAGCTCAATGCGTGAAAGTCTTTGTGCAAAGGCTCGCATCTAGTTTCTACCAAACTTCTGCAAAATTAATTTCAGCCAGTCCAAGTGCTTGGGATATACGAGGATGGCTGCACACAGAGATCTTTTCACACATTGCTACCACCGTCAGTGGTTCTTTTCTGTTAGCTCTCTTGGCAGTTCAGCAGGCCCTTAGGAGGGTCCTAGGTAAACTTCTTTCAGGGTTGTGTGTGTGCGTGTGTGTGTGTGTGTGTGCACTGAGCCAGTGGATGGCGACCCATCCAGCCTCCCATCAAAACCTTTTCCCTTGGATGAACAATCCTGCTCTGTGAGCGTTCCGCAGGTGTCTCGGGGTGTCAGCTGGCTTCTGTTTATTATTCATGTGCTGTGTGCAGGGAGGCCAAGCCGGCCATCAGTAACAACTCTCTGCAAATGGGTCAAGGAAATGAAAATAAAGCCCATGCAGCAGGACGTTTAGGGTCTGGGGTTTTGCTGGCAAACACTGCCTGAGTTCCTCTTTAGGTGCTACTTTAAAATTGCTACTTGTTTGCCTTGGAGGAGACTTCACATGGCAAGGCCGTGTGAGATTGTGAAGGGGGGCCCTGGGGGAAGCAGGTGTGCTGGTTTTTCATTTTCACTTTTACCAGAAGAACACATCTTCTGCTCAGTTCTGAAGCATTTCTCTTCTTCAGAAGCCTGTTTGTATAATTTGTTTTTCCAAAGTGGGGGACAAGGGGTTATTATTAAAGTTAGGAATCATTTGCATGGTTTTGAACTATTTTGTTTTTTGAATCTATTAATCATGGTTGAATAAGAAGAAACAAACACCTTTTAAAACTGGAAAACTTTTTCTCCTCTACTTACATTTTCAGTAACCCAAGAACAAGAACAGAACCTTCTTACTAAGATTGCTCTGTGATGAATTTCCAAATACCATTTAATGGAATGGACACTGGTTTACTTAGTAGGCTCTCTCAGTAAAGTGTATATTAAGTTTAATATCTTTTTAATTACGTATTTCAACATAACTAAAGAGTAGAATTGGAATATTCCTAATACAGAGAAGTGATGAGTGGATATTGGTGATGGATAATCTAATTACTCTGACAAGTTTAGTACCTTAATTACAATACTCAAAAACAATATCTGCTGAAGAACTTGCTAGTTGGTAGAACTTACTTGGCATAACTGTTTTATGACAAATAAGCTTTGTGATCATCTTTGCATTCTTTCTTGACAATTACATTAATAATAATTCCCTACACTAATCTAATAAAGTCAGAAGTGGTTCAAGATTATTAGTCTGAGAATTCTTTATCTGGTTCTTAGGTTAAAGCCTAAAAATCTTCTCTCTGCACAATGACCTATGTCAATCATAATGACAGTTAATACTCTTTGAGAAGTTGCTATTCATCATATTCTTAAAACCTGTGAGAAATCATATAGCATATTTATTCATTCATTTGGTCTCCCAGTCAATGAGCATTCTTCGAGCCACTTATGTCTCCCATGCAATTTTGCAGGCAAGGAAGTAGTGACACAAACAAAACCATTCTGCTCTTCCAGCCCCTGTCTGCCTACCCACCACACTGACCCACGGTGACCAGAAGGCTCCTTTTAAAAAGTGAATTTGTTTACATTGCTCCTTTACTTAGAACTACCGCAATCCCCTCTGAGGCCTTCCTGAGCCATCTGCTCCTTCCCATCTCCCCTCCGCCTTACCCTGCCCTGCCCAACTCCACACTGGCCTTCCTGCTGTTACTTACACACACACACACACACACACAGCATCTGCGTTGAAGGGTCTTTTTCTCTGCTAATGTCCTCCTTTCCTTTACTACTGATCTGATTCTGTTCTCAGGAATCTCTAGGTTTTGTCTCATTTTTTCTGTATTAAGTTTCCTAAGGACAGACTTTCTGCTGCTTCATTTTTCTGTCTTGTATCCTCTGTGCCTAGAACACTTCTCCCTGTAGCTTAAATTCAATATTTGTTGAATGAAGAAGGACCTGGTCTTTAGTCTAATTAGAAAGAGAGGTATGTGAAATAAATAATCACACTATCACCATGAATATTTATAGTGTTATGTTACAAGATGCTATAGATATCATAAGCCTGTCTATATTTCTTTAAATGCAAGTTTACCGATATGTAAATCCACATGATACATGTATTAAATGTATGCTTAGAAATCAAGGAAGGTAACATTTGTGTCAAGATTTCTTATTTCATGAATATTTCGTGTGGCTGCTATGATATAGCCATTTTCACCTGTAATTATTATATCATTTTTCAGACTCTCTGGAGACCAAAATAAAAAACAACAACAACAAAAGGAGAGAGAGAGATGGAGGGAGAAAGAGATAACGCTTCATTTTTCTAGAGTATGCAACTATTTCTCCTGATTGTGTGTGTGTGTGTGTGTGTGTGTCTGTGTGTGTGTGAACTCTGTTCGGAAATCTATAGCTATCTGTGAAAATACAGCGCTTTTTAGAAGATCTGTGAAAGGGTAAGAGCAAGTTGTTGACACCCTTGCTCTATTTGTTTTTGTCTGTTTATATATTAAAATCTCACAGTACGTTCTGAAGCAAAAAGCTTTTTAGGTTTTCATGAATGGGGATGTGTCCCTATAGATCTTTTCAGTTAGGGAAATTGAAGACAAGTTCTTAGAATCAGCGCTCAGAGAGGTCAGCACTGCAACGCGGACATCAATGATTCCATTGCAGCCCTGCTTACTCTTTTCATAAGTTATATAATTTTTTCCTCTACATCAGCTATTTTTTTTTCCTTTTTCCTTTTCTAGAAATTAAGTTAATTTTGACCACTTACCTGGCTTATTTGACTTGAAAATTCACTTATTTTTTGTGGACATGGTTAGTTCATGAGTATTATGTTTACCTGAGGCTGGTCTCTTAACAGTGTCCAAAACCAACTGGTTCATTAGATCTCTTCTTTCAACTAACACTCTTAACACTCCTAACCAGAAGTCCTAGGTCTCCGGCATTCATCTGACAAGGCTTGACCTTCAGGACCAAGTACTTTTATTATGGAGGCTATTTTAAAAACTGCCTGTGACTCGTCTGAAGCCTGCACACACAGACAGCTATACATTCGCAATTCTTTGTTGCTTCTGACAGTCTCTGTCGTCCCTGCTTGAAGCCTTCTTAACCCTGCATAGCTCCTTCTGCTATCCCAGGAGTGATGCTCTAGCATTATCATTATCGGCTTCCTCTTGCTACATAATAAATCAATTTCATATACAATGACTTCCTAATATACTTAATTAAAAAGATCTTATTTATCTAGTTCTCCTTCCATTGCAAACATGTGTCAATCCTTCTAAGTGGTGGTTTGTCTCATCCTGAGTCACACACACATACTATTCAAACTCCGCTTATGACGTTGTGAAGTTAAAATGTTTCCTTTTTCCTCATAGACTCTGGGAAGGAGACACTTTCCGCTCACCTCTTCTGATGCTCTTCATGCTAAAGGATTCTGTTTAGACGATTCTAAAATCATGTTGAGGTAAATAGTATGATTCCAGGGCCCTGGGTGACATTTTAAAGTGACAACTCTTTATTGTAAGTGCCTTGTAGCAAATTTTTATCACTGTGTTACAAATCTCTGGGTTTTTTTGTTTTTGTTTCCGTTTTTTGTTCTTTTGAGACAGAGTCTCACTGTGTCACCCTTGGTAGAGTACTGTGGCATCACAGCTCACAGCACGATCCAACTCTTGGGCTTAAGCAATTCTCTTGCCTCAGCCTCCCAAGTATCTGGGACTACAGGCACCTGCCACAGTGCGTGGCTATTTTTTTTGTTGCAGTTTAGCTGACTGGGCCAGGTTGGAACGCCACCCTGGGTGTACCTGGCTGGTGCCGTAATCACTGTGCTGTGGGCACCGAGCCACAAATCTCTGTTTTGATCACTCTATGATCTGCTTTACCAAGTACAGCAAATTATTATACATCTAGATTTCTTTTATTATGTGGGGAGGTAACAAGGATTTGTTAAACTAATTCCTTATATTCCCTTGAAAGAATGTAAGAATGACATGTAGGCGAGAAATGTGAAAATGTCTGTGAAAGCATAGCATAGTAACTGACACATGAATAAAATAACTTGTAAGTGGTTAGAATAATCACTGCAATAAAGTCATCATTTTATGAAAAAAAGAGAATAACAATAAAGCATGAATGTGGGTACATATAAAGAAAATTACGAGGCTTCAATAACTTTACTAATGTGGTAATCCCAACAATGTTACTAGATAGAGCAAGAGAACTAAATGTTAATATAATACAGCAGACCCAAGTACAAACAAGATAATTTATTACCCAAAAAGCAGCATTTCAAAGAACTAGTGGAAGGACAGTTTATTTAATAAAAGCTCTTGGAAAAACCTGGCAAATTACACCAAATTAAAAAAAAATACAAAACCAAAAAAAATTACTTTCTAAAGTTAAAATAGATTACGTTACATATAGATTAAAGATTAAGACATAAAAATACAACTGTAAAAGCACTAGAAGAAAACAATGATGTTAGGAGGAACTTGGAATGGCAGTGGACATGCTGAACATGCCCCCACAGGGGAAAATCATTCCATCATGAATAGTTTCTTTTTAACTTCGATTTTAAAACTTAGGTAGAATTAAGAGTCAAAGAATAATTTGGGAAAAACATCAAGAACATAAGTGCTTTTGAATAAGAAAGAATTTTATTTTATTTTTATTTATTTATTTATTTATTTTTTGAGACAGAGCCTCAAGCTGTCACCCTGGGTAGAGAGCCATGGCACCACAGCTCACAGCAACCTCCAATTCCTGGGCTCAAGTGAGTCTCTTGCCTCCACCTCCCAAGTAGCTGGGACTACAGGCACCCACCAAAATGCCCAGCCATTTTTTTTTATAATTTTATTGAATCATAATTGTGTACATTGGTGCAATCATAGGGTACAATGTGCTTCATATACAATCAGAAATGTTTTGATCATACTGTTACAGATAGCCTTCATGGCATTTTCTTGATCACTGTATAAAGACATTGATACTCTACATTTAATAAGTGGGAATGCATTTTCTGAATCTTAAAGGAGTCTTTCTGGAGGTAGAATCCTGAGCTTTCTTTTGCCCTTTAACTGAAAAACAAGTGTAGTCCAAATTGAAATGGAAAAAAAGTCTGCCTTGAGTTGGAAAGCTAAGGGACCAGGCATGACAGTAACACGAACACCAGCCTCTCCAGGGCCGAAGCCATCTGGTCTCCAGCTCGCTGTGGACACATTTGTCAGAAATAACACACACCCGAACTTCCTCCTTCTCTCTCTTCCTCTGGACTGTGTTTATAGCGGCACATTGGAAGGGCTAACATCACGGCTCAGAGGAAGCCAGCTTTCCTTGGAGGCTACAGGCGCCTCTTCAAAGTCAATGAGGCACTGAAGGCAAGCGCATTTTAGAAATGAGTCCTAATTGAGAATCCTCCTACGACTCAGTCCTGCCCCCTGCTCCCTCTCGGGCTGGGGCCGAAAACCCCAAGGCCTGATCGATATGCCTACTCTGAAACACAATGTCCTGTTTTTAACATTTCCTTTTAAGATGATGATTTTAAAGACGAAAACTGTATTAGTTTTCATATGAAAACAAAGATAGCTATCCATTCTCTGACTACCACTCTAAATAATAAATAAATACACAGTAAATAAAATGATGGTAGGGGAAGATGGGAGAGGAGGGGCAAGCTGGTGGCTATTCTCAGATGCAAGTCCAGGGAATCTCCTCCCAGCCAGACAAAGCCACCCTCTGTCACCCTAGAAATGCTGGCCAATGTTTTTCCTTCCTTCTATTATCTTCTCTTTGGATGGGGAAACATGTAGAAAATAATGAAAAATGGCTTAAGTATTAAAACCAGTGTGTCCTCAGGACAGTGCTGGATTTGGGGTAGGTTTGCTTCTTTGCCTTTTTCAACTCTAAGAGCTGCCTGGGTTCTCTGGCTCATGACTATCTTCCACCTTCAAAGCCAACAGTGCTGAACTGAGTCCTTCTCACACCACATTAGTCCAACCTTCTCCTCTTCTGCCCACCTCCACTTTTGAGGACACTTACTTACTATCGCACTGCATCCATGTTGATAATCCAAGAAAATCTCCTTGTCCCAAGGCTGGCTAATTAACAATGATCATTCTTTTTTGCCGTGTAACACAATATATTAACAGAGTCCAGGTATGAAGACGTCCACATCTTGAGATGCCTTTATTCGGCCCACCACAGAGTCTGTGAGGACATGGCCTCTGGGCTGTATTAGCTAGACTTGAGACCAGGGCCACCACACACCAGCTGAGAAACCCAGTTTTCTCATTTGTAAGACATAGTGAATAGTGCCGATCTCAGAGGGTTCTTGCAAGAATTGTGGAGATGAATTTATATCCTGTGCTGAGAACAGCACCAGGCCTCAATTCAAGTTGATAATTCTGATACCCATCTATCTAGTTTTGTGAGATAGAAGGCAAATTTATTAAATACAGTAGAACCTCTATAGATGACCAGCTCACTACACTGACCACCTCCTTAAGTTGACCTAAACGTCTTACAGGTCACACACAACATGTATGCATCTGCACAGTAGGCCTACATCCTTGTGTTGACCACCTCCATATCTTGGCCAGTGTGTTGCAGTACCCTGAGTGGTCAGCTTACGGAGGTTCTACTCTATATGGCGAAGGTATAAAGGATATGGACTTAGAAAGACGGATTTAATCACAGGTATCAAAAATAGGCATTTAAACTGCTTCTTAATATGCTAACATGCTGAATTCTCAAGGGAGTGAGGGGTTTGGGACATCCTGGGCTGAAACCAGATGGACACTTTTAACAGGGACTGGATATGATTCTAGGGTACATCTCCCAAGAGCCAGTCATGCTCTTGGGGGGCTTTTCACTGAGGAGCGGAGTGTTTCTCTGCAGCTCTGCTGATTTTCTTTGCCCTTCTGCTCCTTTGCAGACTGTCCATATGAAAGCTATAACCCAACTACTGCCCAAGATGAAGGGGAAAGAAGAGGCAGAGGGGAGGGAGGAGGCGGAGTAGAGGGAGGGTAATTGAAGGGACCACACCTATGGTGCATTTTATAAGGGGACATGTCAAATCTACAGGGTGTAGAGTATAAATGTCTTAACACAATTATTAAGAAAGTGGGGTGAAGGCTATGTTAACCAGTTTGATGAAAGAATTTCAAATTGTATATAAAAGAAGTACATTGTACCCCATAAATACATTAATGTACACAGCTATGATTTAATAAAAAAATAAAGAAAATAAAAAGAAGATTGGCACCATGCAGCCCCACAAGAAGCCCCCGAGTTACTGCCCATGTGGTGCTGATCTCGTAGTCCGGAACACGCATCTCCTCGCCTTTCCTACAGGACACAACAAAACCTGAGAAGCCTGTAGTTTCCAGAAAGTCTTCACACAGCAGAACTGTGGACTCGCTGGTAACATAACAATTTCCATTTCCTCATTGGCATTTTCTCGCAGGATAAACAGGGTCCTGAGACCTGAGGGCTGGAGACCTGTGGGCTGACAGTTACACACACACAAACATGCGACGTCCTAGGAACCATCACCTGGTTCCCATCTGAGCCTGGGTGCTACGTCAGGCCAGCCCCACTCTGCCAGACTTTCACACTCATGCCACTTTTCTTTTGAGGCCCTGTTATTTTTTTCCATGGCTTATTTTATATAGACTTTCCCGTCTCCACCTGTCTTTGCTTTCTATTGGTGCAAGTAAAAAAATACCACAACCTTAGGGGCGTAAAGCAACACATCTTTATTACCTTACTTTTTTTTCAAGTCATAGCTGTGTACATTAATGCAATCATGGGGTGCAATGTACTGGTTTTATATACAATTTGAAATGTTTTCATCAAACTGGTTAACATAGCCTTCATAACATTTTCTTAGTTATTGGGTTAAGACATGTATATTCTACACTTAGTAAATTTCACATGTACCCCATACTACCCAAAGCAATATACAATTTTAATGCAATCTCTATTAAAGCTCCACTGTCATACTTTAAAGATCTTAAAAAACGACTTCATTTTATATGGAATCAGTATAAACCTCTAATAGCGAAGACATTATCCAGAAATAAAAACAAAGCAGGAGGAATCACGGTACCTCAGACCTCAGACTATACTATAAATTGATAGTGATCAAAATAGCATGGTACTGGCACAAAAACAGAGAGGTAGATGTGTGGAACAGAAAAGAGAACCAAGAGATGAACCCAGCTACTTACCGCTATTTGATCTTTAACAAGCCTATTATCTTACTTTTTTCATAGATCAAGAAGTCCAGTAGGCGCTGCTGAGTCTATGGAATCTTACAACTCAAAGCAAGCTATTGCCAGGGCTACACTCCTCTCTGAAAGCTGTAGGGAAAGCCTGTTTTGTCCTTACTCACCCTGCTGGCTGTGTTTAGTTTAGTTCCTGTGTTGTATAACCTAGGTCCCCATCCCCTTGCTGTGTGTCAGTTAAGTGCCATTCTCAGATTCCAGAAATTGCCTGTAGTCCTGGATTTGTCTCCTCCTTCCCCTACAAAGGTAGCAATGACAGCTGAGCTCTTCTCCAACCAAACATCTCACACTGACTCCTCTGAATTGCTCTTTTAATCATATGATCACCTTGGGGCCACCAGGATAATCTGGAATAATCTCCCCATATCAGAGCCATAACTTTAATAACACGTGAAAAGTCCTTTTTCTTTATTGCTATATAAAAGACAATACTCACAGGATCTAGTGATCAAGGTGTAGGCATCATTGTGAGATTTTGCTCAGTCAAGCACCCCCTGGGCCCCGCTGATTCAGTTCACTAGGCCTGCATGTGCTGCAACATTACAGGTGCAGTTTTTCCCCATGGAACCCCTGCCTATCAAAGGAAACAAAGGCATATGTCTGGGCATCTCTTTGCATCCCTGAACAGTCTGTGACAGCAAAGATGTCCTCCAAGTAGCAGCAGTGGAAGACAGGTCACCTCAGAGCACATAGCCTGGGGCAGGCAGTGCTTCCTGACAGCCGAAGTGTGGCCTCATCACTGGCCAAAGGCCACCTGTACCATCCATATTAAGAGATGCACAAAGAACTGAGAGAATTGATGGGCAGCAAACGGGCCTTCCAGGGAGCATTGCAGAAAAGACTTTCAGTAGATTGCGTTTAAATTGAGCTTTGAAGAACACACGAAGTTTAATAGGAGAAATGGGAATTGGTAGGATAAATCATATTAAATAAATAGAAAAGCAAGTACATGCTGGTGAATGTGGAGAAAAATAAATTTTGTATAAGACAACGTGTGTGTGTTTAAATCTGGCATATCAATATTATGTGATGGCTAGATTCAATATAGTGAAATAAATCTATTGGTATCTCTTTAATCTTGCCTACAGAGATAGTGGAAATCTTGATTTGCACAGCACCAGCACCATATCAAATGAAACCCATCCAGATTGACTAATTCTTCACTTCGTGTGAGTTTCAGTTAATTTGGTTCTATACAAACCAAGGATAGCCTATGTGTCTATTTTCCATCAAAGATCTGAATAATTGACTACAGGGCACACTCATTAATACATATTACATTGAAAATATGAAAACTTCCTGATCGGGACCTAAAAACGATCTTTAAAAATTGGAGCAACATGGACAGCATCTGTGGCTCAACAGAGTAGGACGCTGGCCCCATATGCCAGAGGTGGTGGGTTCAAACCCAGCCCTGGCCAAAAACTGCAAAAAAAGAAAAACTTGGAGCAACACATCATCAAAATGAAGGTGATATTTCTCAACAAGATATCCTCATGGTAAAATAAAGAAAGGAAAAGAACATTATCTGCCTAAATTAGGGACACTAACTAGTTATAAGAATACCTGAAAAATACTCTGATTTATACTGGACAACAAACTGAAGCAGAAACAAAGAATAGCAGGTTGTTAATGCCTTACTATTCACAAACGCTGTGTTAAACTAAGTATGCTTGTGGTTATCAAGGTTAATGTTCACATTATTTCTAAGGTATAATTTATTATGGTCATGATATATATGAAGAAATTGAGATCCAGAAGAGTTAGATAAATATCTTGCTGCTTTTGGAGGTGGGACTTGAATCATATACTATGTAAATTTAAATTTCCTACTATACTTCATGCCACACCAAGAATAATGTCACACATCATATGTCATACTCAGGAACCACTCTAGTGGATAAAATATGTTATAGTAGATATTTACACTGATACAACATGGATCTACTTTCAATTACAAAATCATTTTGACTACAAACTACTTTTCAAGGTTATTAACAGGTCCTGCCCTGAAAGCAATATATAAGTTTTTTTGGAGAGTGAGCTTCCTTGTTTTAATACTGCAGATAGAAGAATGTTAAAAGTATGTGGGAATAAAATTGGTTAAAAAAAATTGAATAAGCTCTTTTCTCTTCCTTCCCCCGCATGTCTTGTCTCTCTCTCTCTCTCTTTCCCCCCTCTTCTCTCTTTCTCCTCTCTTCCCCTGTTTCTCTCTCTCTCTCTCCTCCTCCTTAATGCTGCTCTACAACTTCCCCGCTAATAAAGACCTTTCGTACAAAAAAAAAAAAAAAAATTGAATAAGAAATTGAAATAGTTTTGGAGAACACAGTGTGAGCCCATTGCAAGTTTTAGCTGAAAGAGCGTAGCGATGCAAAAATATAACAGCAGAGTGTATCACTTTGGTGTGGTTGCTGAAACAAAGAGCACAGACCGAGTGTCTAAACAAACAGAAATGCATTTCCTCACAGTGCTATGGCTGGGAGTCCAAGTTCACGGTGTTGGCAGGCTGGGTGACTTCTGAGGGCCACGAGGCAATATCTGTTCTAGACCTCGCTCCTTGGCTCAGAGATGGCTATCTTCTCCCTGTGTCTTCACATCACCTTCCCTCTGTACGTGTCTGTGTCCAGTGTCCATCACCTTCTTGTGACGACACTAGTAATAGTGGCCTAGAGTCCAACTTAATGGCCTCATTTTTACTTAACTCTGTGAAAATTCTATTTCCATAAATGGTCACATTCTGATGTAACAGAGAACATGATTTTTTTATGGGTGTGTGCCTTTGGCACAGCTCACTCTATTACACAAAGGAAAAACAATCAAAATTCCCGTTAAAGACTTATAACCCTACCAACCCTATCAATTATGTGTATCACAATATGTGAAAAATATTAATAAGAATAGGAAGTCATTTATGTATGTGAGAAATTTAGAAATTAATAGCATCCCTTCTTGGTCTGTTAATAAGTATTGTTTACAAATACGTAACCATTAAATCAATTATCTTTTTGCCTGGTTTAGCCTTTTTTGATTTTTACTCTAGCAAAAGGTGCTTTAACTTTTCATTCCATAACCTCAAGAATAGCTATATAGATTTACCTTATATTAGGTGGTGGAAGGGATAACATTCTTCAAAAACACTTTTGTGGGGTCAATTCATGCCTACAGGTGTGGTTAAGAAGGGAGAGAGAAAAAGACTAATAATGGAAGACCCTACTGCCTCCAAACCTTGTGTGTTGAGAAAAAGATCACTGTTTGCTTTCTTAGTAAAACAAACTTAGAGAAACTGTATGTTTTGCCTTTTTTTTCAATGGCTTAACCTTTTCTTGTTTATTAAATGGGTTTTTGAACAGGTAATCATCCATTAGCATGAAAGCATTATTATCTTTTTAATAATGATGCCTCAAAATGTAGGATAAAGCCTGGTTAGGTCAGAGTTAGAAGTGATGGTCCCACTTTCATTCTATTTATTTTGTGAGAGAAAAAAGATCTATCTATCTATCTATCTAAATATATATATATACACACACATACACACACATATATATATGTGTGTGTATATATATATATATTTTTAACTAGCAGGATTTTCTCTTCTGTTTATTTTAGGCTGAAATTGGTTGTCAGGAATGAGCTTTGTTGAAATACTATGTACACTGAAAGAATGGAACAGGGTGGCATCTCATAGTATACCCTGAAAGTGAGAAAGAACAGGAAAAGTTCTCTACAGAAAATTGCCATGACAATAACATTACACTGGCTGGAACCGGACCTCTAAATCACCGAATCATTGGATTTCAAAGGGGGAGGCTGACTTTGTACATTATCCAGAGTGGACACTTAATTTAATTAAAGAGATGGAATGTATTGGATGAAAACAATGAGGCTATATTGGGATACTTGGCATTGGCATCTACTATGCTATGATTGTTTAATACAGAAGCTGAATATTATGTTTGACAGATCAATTATTCTTCAAATAGATGGAGTAGAAATGGACATGCAAAATCAAAGCTGATTGGCTCAACAAAAAATGTTCAATAACACTGTCACTGTTTATCAAAGCCACTGGCTACACACACAGCAGCTTACTAGAGTGGAAACACAAACCTAACGCATATGTGAAGGGCCAATCATAAGCAGCACTAAGGAAAGAGCATTGCACAAAGGCAGAGGAGTTCTATCTTGCTTTGGGGATGTCAGGCACAAAACACGAGTAGACTGTTGACAGATCTTTAGAGAGCAGAACCTGTGCTGTAGGTTCTGGTTTCACCAGGCTAACCTGGAGTGCCTGCTGGCCCAGGGGCCACTCCATCAAGTTGTGAGAGGAGAAGTAATTAATCAGTGACTTCCTCCTCAATCCAGTATATCCTCTATGGTAGACTGTTGCAGTCATGGCGTCCAGTGAATCAGCCTCCCCATTCCCAGGAGGCCCTTGGACAAGCTACTAACATAATGACTAGGGCTGACATGTGTTACCCAATAGGACACTGTAGTAGACACAAGGTTATTAAAGACATCATAGCTCCTGTCTTACTTTTCATCTTGGATCACTGGACACTGAAACACCCTACACAGCAGTCCACTTGCAGAGAAACATACTGGCTACGTGAACAACTTACTGGCCATGTGAGCAAGTTTCTTTGATAGAGAGTATTCCACGATCTGCCAAGCTTTTAGAGAGATGCATTCGCATGAGAAGCCAAAGACCAGGACAGGGCTTAGCCACTGAATTTCTGACCCACAGAAGCTATGAGGTGCTTAATGCACATTGTTGTTTTAAGCCACTAAATTTTGAAGTAATTTATTACATGGTACTAGATAACTAAGACAGTGACAGACTTTAATCCTGAAATAATCTCTTGAAAATCCCTTAACGTTGCCTATGTACGGCATTAAATATGACCTAGGCATTTTCAGAAATGTATGTGATACGGAGTGTTCCACTTTACAAGAAGGTTCTCCAGAAATACATGGGGCAAGATAGGCATCTTCCTGCATGTTTTCCTTCAAGAAGAATATTCCACAGGGAAAGAAACCTTCTAGTCTCCAAAAGATCTGGGTGGTGTCCGTGAACACGTTAGTTTCTCTCAGTGGTCAAATTCAATTCATCCTTGCACTGAATGGAATAAATGTAAACTGAAAAATTATCAGAGTGTGACTTTGTGTTCATGAAGGCAGCACTGTCCTTGACACGAAATAAGGCACACAAGGGTTTAGGCATAAGCTATACAGCTTGCCAGGGCATTGAACACCACCGGAAAGACAAACTCTGGTCAAATGAACTCTAGAGTTAATAATAGTCCTGCAGCTGGCAGAGAAGGATGGGCCCCTAACTTCAATGGAGTATTGTCTCACCCTAATTGGAGAAATAAAGGCAACAACAAACAAACAAATAAAAGTAAATATTAAGCAATATTTACTTAATTATTATAATTAAGTAATATTTACTTAAATATCTCTAAATTCGATGTGGAAAATTTAAATCTCTTAGAGACGTACATTAAAACCTATCAAAAAAGCTAATAAATCAGGAACAACTTTAGGACCCATATGAGCATACACTGGAAAAGGAATCTTAATCATTGAGAAGTGAACTCCATGGTGCCAGTACTATTTCCACTGTCATCCAATATTTAGCTTAGGTATTCAAAGTCACAGATTAAAGACAAAATAATGCACTCCACATTTTAAAAAAGCAAGAGAAAAATTGCAAATGATTATTGAACTAAAATATTTTAGTGTAGAAAGAGCTTTTTAAAAGATTAGCGCTTGATTAAGCAAATATTAAACATGGTGGCACCACTGATTTAAAAGTAGGACAAGTGATAATTCGTATCTATTATTTCCATGTGTTTTGCTCATATCCTTGTGGTTACCTGTATTGCATCCTTCAAGAGACACGCAATCCGTCTGCACTCTAATTGCAGCTTTGCTTATTACTTCTGTCGAGATTTGTTCAAATCATTAACACCTTTTGATCCCAGGAGAAGAAAAGTAATAAACACGGGTAACTTGCACCTGACAGCAGATAAAGAACAAATGGATGTCAAGGTCAGACTCCCTTTGTAGATTGTATCTGCCCAGAATATAAATTTACTAAGACAATTTTTCAGTCACGTTCTAGCTGTAATTATGTACCTACAACAAACCAAGATTTTATCTGGTATGAAAGATACTAAGATGAGTAAGTCCTAGTCACCATCTCCAAGTGTTTCAAAGTTTAATGAAGGATGCAGAATGCAGTAATTCAATGTTGGAAATAAGTGCTATAACAGACATAATCAATACTTGAGGAGTAGAGAATTTTTAAGGATATTTAAAATATTAAAGATTGGCCTTAGAGATATTACACAGAATTAGCAAGCTTTGCACTAGAAAAATCATACTTTCAAACTTGAAGATGAGAGTTGAAATTGCTGTTGTTACTTTTGTCTGATTTATGATTTCAGTCCATTGAGAGCCAATCTTGTCCTGTGTAGAATGGACATATTAATACCCACTTCACAAAACGAGGTGTTGTAAAGGACACTGTGCTCCATGTTTTGTGGGGACAGGAAAGGCAGACATCATGCTGTAGGTGTTCTGGGCCTAAAGGGCAGCATGGCTGAGCACAAAAATAATTAATTTTTGAGATCCAAAAATGTGTTCAGAAGTAGAAATTAGAAAGTTGTTTAAAAAAAAAGTATCAAAGAGAATGCAGATCAAATGGGTAGGAGTCATAAATGAATAAATAACAGATACATTAAAATATGGTCATTGTAGAAAATGGTAGTAGAGCTCTTGCCCTTCTTTCTAAAATTTCCCTTAAATCCTTCTACCTGGATAGAAAAAATATATATAAAATAGAGAAAAACAGCATGGATGATAAAGAGTTACAAATATTTGCAAGGGGAACTAGCATGGCCAGGTATTCCCAACTTGTCTTATGACATAGTCTATATGGCAACAGGGATCCTAGGAGAAGCCCCTCGTCTTCCTGATCTTAATTTTACACCTGTTTCCATACTTGGCCAAGGTTTTAGACTCAATTCCCCAGTCCTGAGAGCCTAGATTTATCATTTTCATGCCGTGTCTTTCAGGATGGGCTTCAGAACTCTACCATCATGCTTCTCTATACCTTACTGATGTTCTCCCAGCTGTGGGCCTGGTGGCTGGTTGTTCACCTGAGGCTCTGCCTCCAGTGGTTTAACTAATAACCTTCCTAGTTTTTCCTACCTATGCAGATATCTCAGGCTATGTACAGAAAATCTTATTAAGACTCACAATATTAAACCAGGAACACAGACAAATGCCAATAGTGGATGTGACGTGGGCCCAGGAAAAAGCAATAAATTGGGAGTTTTGATTACTATTGCAAACAATAGTTATTCTCTAACCAAACATATTCAAATCCAATTTTAAAAGGTGAAACACCATTCCAGTCAAATATTATATGTTCATGGGTTCAGGGGAAAGCTCGTGCAATCCTACATAAATACTTAATGCTATCCAAGATCTGTCCACTTTTATCTGTAGCTGCCTCTGTCCCTGGAGTGTGCCTTTCACAGGAAAGTGTCATAATTTTGCTATCTTAACTACTTTTATTAATAGACTAAAAGGCATGAGGTGGTTTTCACAATAGACTACAAAGTCTGATGGAGTTTTCTCAGAGTCCAATGCATTAGGGCACAAAGGCCTGAAGCTGGTCAACTGGAGTTACTTTATGCAAAGAAATTAATATTTCATTCAAATGTGGCCAGGACTCAAGAACATTCTGAGGTGGGAGCCAGCGTCTTTCAGCTAATAGACAGGGAGGTATAGAAACTAGTCAGAATAACCTAAGAAGGCATAAACTCCCCATAAGGACATGGAAAGATGTGTTTAAAAGGAAACTAAGGAATCCTGAACCTCCTTAGGGGCTGGCATTGGCAACTCCTATACTACTCAGGGAAATTAGAGATTTTCCTAGGAAATACGAATGCACATATTTAGCAAAGTTGCTTCTTAAATGGGGGGAGGTTGTAGAGTAGCTACAATGAGCCCCAAGGACTTGGAGGCCCAGGAAACCTTGCCTTTCAGGTGAGTGCTGGTGAACATTTTGCCTTCTGTCACAGTCCTCAGGCCCGTGAAGTTCTGGGATCCCTTATTCAGATTAAAGATGTGCCACTACCCTGGAACGCGTAGTTTTCTGTCAATCACTACTGCCCAGGTAGCACCTGCCAGGTAATTATTCACAGATGTACAAATGGCACATAATTAAATCTGCTCGCTATTCATCTTTTAGTGTTCCTTATATTTTCTCTAGGGCAAGAAACAAATATGTTAATTGAAACGGGTACCTTATGAGTATGTTAACTGAGGCCATAATTGGCTGATAGGTATAATCAGATTCTATGTTTCTCAACATTTTGCTCAGCTACTCTATAATATCCCCCCAGTTAAAAAGCAAATTTGTTAAATATATGCATTCTCATTTCCTAGGAAAATTTCTGGTTTCCCAGAGTAGTATAGAAAGGGCAAGGCAGCCTTGCTTTTCCAGCTGTTAGTGCTGAAGGCCTTTGAGTCATCATGCAAAGCTTTTTTTTTAAATCAAGACAGGTATTCATAGTATCTGTTAATTTAACAGGTTTATTTATATCATTGGAGAATGACTTCTGGATATAAATAAAGGCATATTTTAAGGTTGAACATTTTGTAGTTTTTAGAATATCAAACAAATCCTGAATAAGAGGCTTCAACTTACAAAAAGTAGTTTGAAAATAATTTGTGTCAAGGAAGAAGTGACCTCAATTTCACAACGGGAGACTCATTAAGTTACACGTGAGTTATCAGGTCATAGTTTACTTAAATAAAATCAATTTCCAAAGTGATTTGTATTTTACATTTGCTGTTCTCAGAAGTTAATAATTGAGAAACTCTTAAGTATAATAGCTGAAGGTATTTAGTTATTCATATTTTTGTGTGAGAATCTACCATTGATTCAATATGATGCATGATGTCACTTAAATGAAATTAAGAAAGCCTGGGGTTAAGCAAATAAAGTACCAGAGTGAAAGTATCACTCAAGTTCTATGTAATACTGTAGTTCCCATATACTATTTTCACTAGATTTTTTCATTCATTTAATTTGAAATCACGCAACCATTAATATTATAAATTAGACAGTGTAGAGGCTTGTTTCGAAGATTAAGAAAACACATTTAGAAATTTTGAGTGGTTTATAGATGGTAAACTGTATCACACATGGAGCCAAATCTGAGTTCTCAACAAGTATGCATTGAACAGACAGTGAAAGGTATCATATTATTTGCTAGAGAAAGTAATAAACAAAAGACATGCCATTTGCAAAAGGAAATTGTACCTTTGAGGGCAAGAAAAATGCCTTGTTCATCTTGGCATTCATATGTTTATTCTACAAATCTCAGCTCAATATTTTACAAATGGTAAGAACTTGACAAATATTGAATAGAATAATTTCTCTAATAAAATTCACCTTTCCCCTCCACCCGTTCTTTAGCATAGCGTATGATGTTTTTCAAACTTTAGCTTTTAGTTGTACATTAGCATTACCTGGGAGTTTTAATGTCGCTACATACTACTCTCAAAATTCTCTTCAGTTTAGGGCAGGGGCAGTGGCTCACACCTGCAATCCTAGGACTCTAGGAGGCCAAGATGGGAGGATCACTTGAGTTCAGGAGTTCAAGGTCATCCTGAGCCAGAACAAGACCCTGTCTCTACAGTTAGATAGGTGTTGTGGCAGGTACCTTTTGTTCTGACCTCAGCAAGCTGAGGTGGGAGGATTGCTTGAACCCCAAAATTTAAGGTTGCTGTGAGCAAGGCTGATGCCACTCTATCCTGGGCAACAGAGTGAGATTCCGTCTCAAAAAGAAACAAAAAAAATTTTTCAGTTAGTCATGAAAACATTTAGGAAGCTGCAGCCTTCAGATCACCAGAAATACCACCTTAGGAGTTATGGATAGTTCTTTCTTATTAGAACAGGATTCAGAACAACTCAGAGTATTTATTGAGAAACTGAAGTTGAAAAAAGGTGCTCCCTCCTCTTTGCTTCATCTCATTAAGGGTTGAGCAAGGGATGGTTGTACATGTATGTACAATACATATGTACTAGGATCTGTGCAGAGATAACATAGCTCCTGGACTCCTCACTTTAAAAAGCAATTAAGCCTCCTTTCCCCTGACCCTGCCCATCCCAGAGAGAGGAGGTGCTACAAGGAACAGGGTGCAGAGCTTCAGATTCTGCCTCAAAACTTCTCGACAGTGCGTTGCATCAGGTGACAAACTCCCAAGTTAGCTGCCTGCCTCTCCCTCTCTCTCTCTCTCTCTCTCCCCCCCTCGCACAAAATAACTAGCTCATAGTGCTTTTATGGAAATAGAGCCCAATCTTTAATGCTTTCTCATAGCAGATATTCCAGAATTATAACTATTTTTTCCTTTAGAGGCCCTAATTTAAGGAAAGAAGATACTATATTACTAACACATATATTGTACACTAGCTGAAAGCATCACTATGACTCAAAAAAAATTTAAAAAAAAAGGAGATGTGGAATAAATGACCTTTAAAATCAATTTTTTACCCTGGGATTGGATGCTTCTATGATTCACATTTATTTACTTAACCTATCTACAATTCACTGCAGGATTTTATTGAATGTTGTCAGTTGAAAGTACATCATTCAGCATGTCTAAAAAGTTATCATGTTTTATATTTTAGTAGATATACAGTTTGACTCCTAAAATCTCAATGCCAAAATCTTTGGGAGTAATAGGAGTTTTTTACTAGAGTCTCAGATAAAAATGAATGACCCTATCATGCACAAAAGGGAAAGCATAAAATCTTAAAATGTCCAATATGTTTGAACAACTGAGAAGAAACAATCATGTAGGGGTCTCTGTGATTCTGTGTATTGAATGCCAACTTTGTTTTTCACTCATATTCTTCTCATTTAATATGTTCCCTAACAAGCTTCAAATGAGCCCAATTTGCCAAAGACTTAATAAAAACTTGAAAATACTGAAATTCAACTGACGTTCCCTTTCTGCTAGCCCCAAAGTTTGTGACAAAGTCACTGATAGACTGTGAGCAATTAAGCTCTGCTCACTTTAGACAGGACTCATTTTATTATTTTTTGAACAAAAACAATTAGAGATTCCACAATATTAAGCAGCAAACGAACAGGGCTTTCATTGAATTGAATTTTTAAATAAATGATCACGGCTTTGTTGGTTCTTCTTTCCTAAACACTGAAATAATAATGATGATGATTCTGAGGAAGATAAAAGTGATAATATACATTAAGCAACCCTTGATTTGTTACTTAACTGTTCTGTACCAGTATTTTAGAATCCGTAAAATATATGTAAGAATAGTATCTACCTCCATAGGGTGTGCTGAGTGTTAAATAGCACTAGTTAATAGTGTTAAATGTTAATGTATAACATTTTGTAATTTACATGCACTGACCTTGACACACAGTAGGTTATATCATGATGTCTGTAATTATTATCATCCTTTAATGAAAATTTTTGGTGGTGGGTGTGTTGCTATCCCAGCTGGGGAGGGAAGGAAGCTGAAGTTTGGCAGGGAGAATAACTCTCACAAGTCCACACAGGGAAGCATGAGTAAAGGCCTGACTTTAAATTCTAACTCTGATTCCAAGCACTGTTCCCTTAACTCAGGGCCCTCAGATGGAAAAAGGAAGAAAGTTGGCTGAATCTCTGCACATGTAGCAGTGCTATCAGTGACCTTGTAAGAGGAGAAGGACCTGAATGAATCTGCTCTTCTTGTTAAGTCACTTCAAGTTCAAGAGAGACAATTCAGACAAGCCTTTCAATTAAGTGTACTTAAAGCAGACCCCTCTAGCTTTCCAATGACTAAATCCTGAAGGAAGTAATGGGCATAGTCAATACTTGAAAGTAAAAAATTGCTGTCTCTACAACATAGCAAATCATTAGGATAATCAAATAACAATGTATAAACTGCAGTCATCCCAGCTGTGTGGGATGGTCCATCTTGGCTTCTGATTTGGAATGATTGTTTGGATGCTAAGGACAGCTAAAGCCTTTGACCCACAAATGAAGGCCTGGAGCTGCCAGATCTAGCAAACAAAAACACAGGCTGCCCCTTTTAATTGTAATTTCAGATAAAGCGCCAACACTTCCCGTTTGCTTTTTAGAATAAGTATGTTATAAATGTTTTATGGGGGATTATTTATACGAAAATATTATTTGCTTGATTTTCCAATGAAACTGGGTGTTTTGGATTTTATATGAGAACTTTAGCAGAGGCTTGCTTTGGAGAAGTTTCTTTCCAAGACTCAATACCTAAAGGAGGAAGTTGTTAGGGACTCAATATTTGTGTACCTGCAGAATTCTTATGCTGAACTTCTAACCCCCTGTATGATGATATTTGGAGGTGAAGACTTCAGAAAGTAATTAGGGTTAGACGGTCCCAGGGTCAGGACCTCCTGAGGGAATCACTGCCTTTATAGGGGACCTTGCTTTTTCTCTTCCCCACCATGCACAAAGAAGGTCATGTGAGTACCCAGCGAAATGGCAGCCACCTGTTAGAAAAAGAAAAATCTTCAGAATGGAACTTCCCTGGCTGGTACCTTGTTGTTGAAGTCCCCGTCCTCTAGAACTGTAAGGAAAAATGTCTGCTATTGAAGCCATCTCGTCTGTGGTATTTTTTATGGCAGCTCAAGCGTCCTACAACAGGAGTACTGAGCATTTTGAATTGGGTCAGTGGCGTCTACTCTATCTCACTCAAAGTTTTCCCAACGGTGGTAACAAGTTGTGCAGATTACCCTTCCTTGCATTTATTGGGTCCCCACGATGTTCAATGTCTACAAAATACTATTGTCTAAGTGAACAGCCTCCTAAAATTTCTCCTTCCCTTCCTGACTATAAACAAAGTCTCTATATGGTTGAACTGAGTTCAGTGTTCATGTTTTTGCATTTCTAAAACTGAGTTTCATTTCACTTTTCCCCAGATTTACTACAGTATTCCAGGTTCTGGTCACTGTTGTACAACTTCCTTCCTACAAACTAACTTAATTTTAAGTCCCATGGAGAATAGACTTCGATAGGTAAAGCCCTTGCCTATCCAACTTTCCACCCTTCACCCAGTTGTCTCTTACATGTGGTTTTGAACCTGATGTTGCATTTAGTGGATTCGGGCAACACCACAACCAGCTCCTGTTGGCTTGTGACTGAATGATACATTTCCCCTTTCTTTTCCACTTTAAAAAAATGATTTTTATAGAAATGTTGGAAAACTCAGCCTAAATTTTCAAATTGTTTGACAAATTTTGAGTGCAAACTCAAAAATCTCCACTTCCTTATCTTCTTTGTTAAATAAACTTTTCCTATTACTTTAGCACACACATGCTAATCTGTATCTTTTTAGAATTCCACACTTCAATGTCCACTAGGCTCTTTAATTCTTTGTTATCAAAAAAGTTTTAGCTTTGTTGGGCTGGACTATTATGCAGCCTTACAAAAAGATGGAGACTTTACCTCTTTTATGTTTATATGGATGGAGCTGGAACATACCCTACTTAGTAAAGTATCTCAAAAATAGAGGAAAAAGCATCCAATGTAATCAGTACTACTATGAAGGCAATTTGCAATCACTCACAAATTCATATGCTCACGAATTCCAGTTGTGAAGAATAGATCACAACTATGGCCAGGACGAAGGAGGGAGGGGGGAAGGGGAGAAGAATAAATGGTGGGATCAAACCTACAGTGCATATTCAAAGGGTACATGTCTAATCTATTAGTATAGAGTATAAATGTCTTAACACAATAATTAAGTAAATGAGGTGAGGGATATATTAACCAGTATGACGTAAGCATTCCAAATTGTACATGAAATCAGCACATTGTACCTCATAAATGCATTAATGTATACATGATCTACATTTTTATGATGTAATAAAAAAGTTTATCTTCCATTCTCATTTCTTTTTCCCCCAATTTCACACACTCATACACACACAGACACACACATACATGAACACACACGTTCATATACACATTGTGACTTATTGATACATAAGCTGATGGTTGCTTTCTGACATATACTTAAGTTATGTCAAATTGTTTTTCTAATTTTTGAAATTATTTCTAAGTTTTCACTGTTATTCACATAAAAGGAAAACAAGAAAAAAAATTGCCTGGAAAAATACGATTACTGTCAAGGAATCTCCCATAAAGAACTTGCAGAAACATAATATAAAAAGAATTGTGGCTTATGAAATTTACTTTAGGCCTTCTGTTTGTTGATATTTTCACTCTGTAGCTGATTTCATTATGGCCTGAACTTATAAAGAACAGGATAATTTGCTTGCTTAGGTTGTCACTGAGTCTAATAAGGGTTGGTCATTAATAAAACCTTTCCAGAACATAATAAGGACTTATGAAAGGTATAGTTATATTGTGAAAGTTGAGGGCAAATGATTCTTAGGAGGAAAAGCTTTCAGAATTATGCAAAGAATGGAATTTACTCAACTTTTAAAGACCCGAAGGGAGAGAATATGTATGCAGTAATGCTTGTTTAACAGACTTGGGCTGAGCTTTTCTGCTCAAAATAGATATATTTTACATAAGAATGTGATATATTGGTTTATTATAAGTTATATGAACCTGGCTTCTTCTCTAAGTATTGCTTACTTTGCTTCATTTCAAATTCATTATTGGATTCATGGTTCTTTTGAGCTTTATTTTAGAAAAAATATATTTCCCCAGTGAATGTATTTTCCTTCCTTTCATCCTGCTTATTCACCACCTCCAACACTCTAAATTCTGACTATGAGACATGATCTAATGAGCTGAGAGTAGCGTGCTCCTTGTCTGTGGTTACCCAATACCCCTTGCACCCTGGATCCTGCTGAATTGCAATCTTCACTCCGCTTAGCTGTGTCCCCTAGTTGAAACACTATCTCTTCAGAAGCGAGGCCTGGTTATTATTCTCAATGCCCAGGAATCCCAGCACATGTCTAATACTTGACATGTTTTATATACACATGAACGAACAAATAGGGACTTGAAGATGAGCCCTGAAATTTCCAAGTGCTTAAGATACTGGAGGCAGAATAATAAAGTTGTTAAGACAAAGCAAGGATGCCTGCAGACAGGTGTCCTGGACTTAAAATCCCACTGAAAACATTTTCTCTATTAGAATTTTGAATGTGCTGGCATTTTATGGCATTTTGATATCCTTCTTAATGCTAATGATCGTTTATCCTTTTTACTAATGCTCACTATCATATTTTGGGTTTGTACTTTTTAGGGCACTAGGACAAATGTACAAATCAGCCCACCAATATGAGTCACACAAGAAAAAAGTATTTAGAGAGAGAGAAAATTCTGCTATATGTAGTAAATCCTCATTGATCTTGATACCCTGTACATTTGATTACAATTTACAATTTTATAGTGTCTTTTTCTTATAAACTCTATTTAAATAAAATCACATGTTTGCTTTTTAATTATATAAATTGTGTGTAAATATGTGGTTTGGGGGGAAATCTAAAGCATGGAAGTAAGAAAATATAGTCCTAATTGACCTAAGATAATAAAATTTCATTTCCTCAATGCCTAGGCAAGATCTTACGTGGGTCACAGGTCAGAAAACTGAGCAAGCCTGGACAGGGAAGCTGACAGGTGCAGCTGGGATTTATCAGGAGGGCAGTTCCCCAGAGTGGCACAAAGAAAAGCCTGGGCCTGAAACAGAAAATCTATTTTAAATGAAGACATATTGTGCAATAGTTGTCATAATGAGACTTGATATTTCCAGTGCCCCATAAGAATAATAAATTAATGACCAGCTTTATTAGATGTAACTGATTGTATTGCATTGCCAAGTCTAATGTACAAGAAAATTATCCAGAGGAATTAACTTGCCTACTTTCATTATTCCTTAAGGCAGCAATATTACTAACTACTCTCCAAGCAACTGAGAAAGCTGTCAGCTGTAGGTACTTCAACATGAAATGTCCTTATTTGATGTCCTGCTAGAGTCTAATTTGCCGCAAGCATTCTTTTGCCTAAATATACCAGGGACCACTAAAGGATTTGTTATCATATTTTAATTGGCAAAAAATGTTAAGATGTCCCTTTATGAGAATTTAAAACTATGTGTGAATGGTGAGATCATGAAGCTAACTTTTTAAAAAGTCCTTTATATTTTAAAATAACCCTACACCTATAGAGAATTTAGGTTCTTATTTATTTGTTTATTTACTTATTAGAAACAAGAGAACAACTTTCCTGTTCTGTCTGGCACGGTGCACTTTCTTGAGCAATTCCTACAGGAGAATTACTAATGTGTTGATGCCAGCAAGACATATTTACTTTTTATTTTATTTATTTTTTGCAGTTTTTGGCCAAGGCTGGCGCCCTACTCCTTTGAGCCACAGGCACCGCCCCACATTTACTTTTTTAAAGGATCTAAAATCAGTACCTCCAGCATCTTCATATCATCCAAGTCTTTATCCTAATTTATACTGGTCACTTACTCTGCTTAGGGACTGGGTCTATTTCTTCTCCTCGTGACCCTATTGGTTTAGTTTCAAATTGTCAAATGTGGGGCTTCTTACAGTTGACTCTGTATCGCTGTTTCTCAAGCCTCCCTCTTCATGCAAGACATGCCGATTGAACTTGTCCTATGAAAACCCTTCAATTATGCCCTCTTCAGCCAGTAAACAGTTGCCAGCTTACTAGGCTCCAATACACCTGCAAGGAAGAGCCCAAATTTCTGGGCACAGCATGAAAAGTTCTCTCCGGTTTCTATATAGCTAATTATTAAGTAAACTAATAATAATAAGTAAGTCTTCTGCTATTGTCCTCCTTATTGCTCAGAAATAACAAGTCCCTTGCAGTATGTGAAGTGCAGCCTGCCCCATGTCTTTTTACATCCAACTTGCTCATTCGGAGATGGCGTCAACCTCCAGTTGGCATTCAGACTGCCAAGTCCACGGTATTGTTCCTCTGTGACCCTTTCCTTCCTCTTTTCAGGAAGTTAAATGTTCTATATCGGCTCTTAGTCATTCTTCCCTGTTGTTCACATCACAAGTTATATATTTACTCATTAGGTGCTATTTCTCCTACCAAACGTGAGGTTTTCAAGAGCATGAACTCTGCCATATTTATCCACATATCTTTACAGACTAGTATAAAATCTGCCAAATAGTAAACACTCAATATGTATTTGTAGATTGAATAAAAATACCTAAGAGGGAAAAAGATCGATTCAAGTATAAGCCCTGATTTTATTTGAATTACTGATATTCAATTACAAGTACAAATACATTTCCACAATCATGCTTGATCAGGCCATACCCATCAGATGCCGCAACGCACTTCAATCTGGGTCGGCGCTGCTTTCCCTCAATTCGATTCTATCTTTATGTTCTCAACTTTGGGAACTATTGTGCCCTGTGGAATTCATGCTTTATTTGGAATAAATCTCTCCTAAATTTTTAACTGTTAAGTAAGTGTTCTTTCAATCTTCTCATCATAAGTTAAAATTGATTTTCTTCTAAAACCATTTTCCTTAAGGGTCATGAAATAAAATGGAAGGTGGTTCATCACCTATACATCTGCTTGCCAACTCTTCATACAACAAATACTCCAGTTGTCACCATCAAACCACGATTCCATCATCCCTGCTGAGTAATTTCCTATCCCTTAAGAGTTATGCCATCTTATATCAGACTCTATGCATTTTTTTGCTGTCACTAGGTTCTTTTATTTATTTTTTTATTTCAGGGCATGGATCATTTTATCTCCCTTTCCTTTCTTTTCTTTTCTTTTTCTTAAGTTATATACACATAGATCATGAATACCTTTATTCATATGTGGGGTACGATGTGCTGATTTTTTTTTACACAATTTGACGTGCTTACATCAAACTAATTAATATAGCTTTTGTCTCATTTACTCGATTATTGTGTTAAGACATTTATGCTCTACACATCCTAGGTTGTCTACGTCAACTTTCACAATGATGGCTCTTGCTGAAATCATCTATTTCGTGCTTCCTGATGTCTGTGTTATTGCTACACATTAGTGTCCTACATTACTCTTTCAACTTCACATGTGTTCTTTCCATAGAAACTCTTTACTTCTACGGTTGCATTTCATGCAATTGCTTGTATCGAAATTTATTGGTATCCAGTCAATAAATAAATATCGAAGGGCTTACAACAGGCCACTGTTCAAGTAAGGTGCAAGGAATTAGATAGGAATCTCCCTCTAGGATTATGAGCTGTTATCTAACAAGGGACGAAGGTAAAAAAGTTCACCATTACAAGAAAATCAGATAAGTGCCACAGAAGAGTATCTAATGGGAATGGTGGAGACCCAGAGCAAAGAAATCTCAATAAGTATTTTGCAAACAACTTTCAAAGACTTATAACTCAAGTTCTTTCATGAAGCACTAACTAAAAACTGTTCATCCGCTCCATGCCCCAAATAGTTTACTATAATAATATTTAAAAAAATTATACACACAATTATTTGGTAAACTTATAGGAATATATTCTTTAGCTACCTTTGTTCAACCTTGCTCAAAAAAATTTTCTAAAATTCAAGTTCAGAGGCGGTGCCTTATGGCTCAGAGAGTAGGGCACTGTCCCCATATACCGAGGGTGGTGGATCAAACCTGGCCTCAGCCAAACTGCAACAAAAAAATAGCCAGGCATTGTGGCAGGAGCCTGTAGTCCCAGCTACTCGGGAGGCTGAGGCAAGAAAATCGCCTAAGCCCAAGAGCTGGAGGTTGCTGTGAACTGTGATGCCACAGCACTGTACTGAGGGAGGCAAAGTGAGATTCTGTCTCAAATAAATAAATAAATAAACAAAATTCAAAGTTCATTATGCCCATTTACACAGGAAGAAAATAAAATTTAATAGGTCCGAACTACCTAGATGTCAGATCTAGGTTAAAATGAGGCATCAGAGAGATTGCCTGAAGATTAGTTTTTGTTTCTTCCTGAACTCAGTCTTGGGCTGTCTTCTCCAGCCTTCAATTCAGTTGGTTTTGGCCATGAGACTGAGTTCTAGACAATGGGAAGTGAGTGAAAAAAGATGAGTGAGAATTTTGGGCCAAGCTAATAACAATTGCCTGTGCATCTGTGTTCATTCCTTTTTCTGGGGAACTGAGATGCCAATGTCCTCAAGAACAAACGAGAAAGTCCCATGTTGAAGAGGGCAAAGCCACGCCATTGCCCAAATCTCTGACTTATTATATATAATGGAGTTATTCTGCTAAACTGTACTCCCACACAGGCAATTAGGTGAGAGAGATATACTTCTTTGGGTAACATTCACAGTAAGGCAACCTCTGTTCACTACCAATGCACTAAGTCAGCATGTCTCAAGCATTTTAGTTTCAGGACTGCATTGATGGCTTGGCGCCTGTGGCTCAAGCGGCTAAGGCACCAGCCACGTACACCTGAGCTGGCAGGTTCGAATCCAGCCTGAGCCCGCCAAACAACAATGACGGCTGCAACCAAAAAATGGCCGGACGTTGTGGCGGGCGCCTGTAGTCCCAGCTACTTGGGAGGCAAAGGCAGGAGACTCACTTGAGCCCAGGAATTGGATGCCACAGCACTCTATCTAGGGTGACAGCTTAAGGCTCTGTCTCAAAAAAAAAAACAAAGACTGCATTGATGATACTCTTAAATTGATTTAGGACTCCAAAGAAATTTATGCAGATTTTATCTGTTTAATGTTTACCATATTAGAATTTCAAATGAGAAATTATTAAATTTTTTTTTACTTTAAAATAACAATAATAAAGTTAGCACATGTTTGCATAAATATCTTTTTCAGAAAAATAATTCTATTTTGGAAAATTAAAATAGTAACTACACAGAAAAGTGACATTGGTTTAAATTTTTGCAAATGTCTTAAATGTCTGATTCAATAGAAGGTAACTGAATTTTCATATATGCTTCTGTGTTTAGTCACCTATGACATTATACATCATGGAGCTTCTAGAAAACTTCACTGTACATATATTAGTAAATGGAAATGAAAAGGGAAAATAACATCTTAGTGCTACGAGGAAATGGACTCATATCCTGAGCCACCTGCAAGTGTCTCAGAGGACCACCTCCCCCATCATCCATCATATTTTCAGAAATGTTACAGTTGGGGCAGCACCTGTGGTTCAAAGGAGTAGGGTGTCGGCCCCATAGGCCGGAGGTGGTGGGTTCAAACCCAGCCAAAAAAAAAAAAAAAGAAAGAAAAAGAAACATTAAAGTTGATTTCTAATAATTGAACCTTCAAGTTTACTCATCATGTATAATTTAAATTATTAAATTTGTTAATTAAAATTATGAAAGCTATGGATTCTTTTTTTCTAAAAAAAAAATAAGTGTACATTTTACACCTAATTTTAGTGGTTTCATGAAGACCACAGATCTCAATCAATAGAAGTCAAAAACTTTCTCAAGAGTAGGCGTCATATCTTTGTTTTCCTTGTGTCTATCTCCTCCTATAGAGAGAACCACCCTCCTCATACCTCATATGATTTCAATAAGTATGCACTAGAAACAGAAAACATAAGAGGTATATAAATTCCTCATTTTTATATTTAGGTTAGGTTCCCCTGAGGAAGGTAAGTGACTACCCCAAGATCACAATGAAAGTGATTTAAAAAAAAAAAAGTACAGTCTGCAAAATTATAGTACATTATTCATGAATGTAAGAGTTATTTAAAAACTTTGATATAAAGTCATACCTTCAAAGAGACAAAAAAGATGAACAGACTTTTAGAATTTTAGAAGGAGACATAAAGGCCATCTATTTACATTATTGCACTTAAAGAAAAAGATATAACATCCCAGAAGGATTAAACAAAATTTACATAAAAGTAAAACCTGGTTTACCAACTCTGAATTGAATGTTATAACTACTGAAATACATTTCCTCTTCAATAAATTATGTTTTATAGTAAATTCATAATCCCCATTTTGGAGCAAATTAATAAAAATAGTGACCTATATTGTATACAAAAATAAAAGCAAAATGTCAGAATATACCTCAATAATCCAGGTTACAGATTTTTATTCCCTTATTCAACTTCCCCTAGTTTAAACCCTAAGAGAGCCAAGGCTGGGAAAATCATTCATCTAAAATTCTGCCTTCCCTTGTCAACACAATATAACACAAATATAAAGTTTTTTTTAAATAAATTGTTCTGACAAATTATTACCTTAGCCTAATGAGGAGGTTATGTACCCCACTGCCTTTCCATACTCCATTGAAACTTATTCAAATCACTGCCATAAATTTTCTACTCTCAGGAAATAAGCAAATACATGGTAGTATCCTTTCTAATGGCAATTCTCGACATTCCTATTAAAGTTCTGCTTTAAACGTCTAGATACATGCCATCAATCTATTGTTGTCCATCCTAGCAGACAGCGCAGAGTTTTGGAGAAGGATGGAGGTTGCAAGGAAATCAATCACCGGGATGTGCTTCTTGTAACACATAACGCTGTTGGTTAATTGGGTTTTAAAAGAATCTGATCTAAATTTGGACTTGCATTCAAAAGTCCTTGACAGAGCTATTGCCAAGAAATGAAAAAGTAACATTTTCCTAAAACTATTACTTGAAAATCTTGAAAGGAAAGACTTATCCATAAGGATTGAATAGTTTTCCTATGTTAAAATCATCAGGATCTAGGCAGAACTAGAAAATGAAACCTTGATGTTGTACTTTGTGCTGACTCACCTGGTCTGGGGGCTGCATTTTCTTCTGCTTTGTGTAGATAGTGAGACGTAATATCGGCATTCTCTCTGAAACTTCCAGGTCTACTAAAGTAATCTCTGTGCAGAGGTAGAAATTTCACCTGAGAACCCCCCAAAAGCCACATAACCTCAGTCAAATCTTTCAATCACATCTTACTTTTCCTGCTAGGAGAAGTTGGATACCAAACAGAAAACAATTGATTTCTTTACAATAGGCAAGTAAATAATAGAACAAAAAACATTATATATGGTTCTAAAGAACAGCTACACATTAATTTAACACAAAGCAATAGGAACCCGAAACTGGATGGAAGAATGAATCCATGTCACTAATTCATGGTAGCATTTTTTTTTTTTTTTTGCAGTTTTTGGCCAGGGCTGAGTTTGAACCCACCACCTCCGGCATATCAGTCAGCACCCTATTCCTTTGAGCCACAGGTGCCGCCCCATGGTAGCATTTTACTAAAAACATGATGGTGGGTGACTGTCTTCAATTAGGATGTATAGGGACACTTAGGAGACATTTTTAATAATAGTTGTTCCTTAGTTGTTTTGTAATTTTTGGTATTTAAGTGACTGTGAAGAGGGAAGTAAATTAGTATATAAAGTAAACCCTCCATATTCATAGAGGGATTTGTTCCAGGAAGCCCTTAAATACCAAAATCCTAGGATGCTTGAGTCTTGCAGTGGGCCCCATGGAACCTCAGGGTATCCAGGGTCTATGGTATTGCATAACTATTAAGTGTCAAATGCTTGGCACTTTATATTCATTTTAAGGCTCAAATAGTTCTCCAGGTTGGGCAACATTATCTTCATTTTAAAGCGGAGAAAACAGGTGTGAGAGAGTAAATTCTTCCTGTGAGGTCACCCAGATAGTAATTGCTACAACTGAGCATATAAAATTGCTCACATGGGTTTATGGCATTATGAGCACTGTGCTAAACAATGTAAATGGATTGCCTCATTAAATTTTCTAATTCTATAAAAGAGGTCTTGATTCACATAAACTATGAGAAAACAAAAGTCAGGTGCTATTAAGGAGCTTCTCATCTCATGATACACCTGGTAAGTGGTTTCACAGTAGTTCAAACAGAGGAGATTCTTTGACACCAGAATTCAAGCTTGTAAAGGAGTATTCCATAATGCCTGCTAATGTTCACGTCCATGCCCTTTCCTTTACATGAGTCGGGGGGGGGGAAGCAGTAAAATTATAAATTTCCATTTTCTTTTCTTCCTCTCATCCAGTTCTCTTAAACAGTAAGACAATCAAATGTGCCAATGCTTCCTGAGGTTCGAAAGATGCTAATGATAATCTCGCTGAACAAAAAGGTCCATTTCAGATGGCAATGGAAATGCTTTCTAGCAGAATAAGAGAACTTGGTAGAGAACAACTCAATATCCACCCTGATGAGGATACCCATATGATGAATTCCCCAATCAGGATCAAATCAAGACCAGTGATCATCCATCAGCAAAACAAGAGACAGTCAGTATGGAGTCAAGAGCAGTTCAAAAGCACTGCAAATGTCCTCCAGCTTCTGGTCTGTTTCAGAATCTGGCTCTCTTTGCACCATCTAGGTTTAAATACCCCCACCCCCGCCACCTCCAGTTTCACTTGGTAAATCTTTCTGGGCATCCTTTAGAAATATAAGATAAAATCGTGTAACCACGAAAAAGAGAATCCTGTAACATTCTGCTATTTCTAGTGTTTTTTATATTTTTATTGCAGAACGAAACCACTACAAGGCAAACCACAGCATGCTTCTGGCCCCCTCCTTTGTAAGCATGAGCCCAGCACCAGACAACTGACATTGCTTGGGCAGAAAAGATTTCAATTTCTCTGCTCTGGTTTTTGGAAAATCTGTTCCACTTGTTGTAATTGAGATTTTGACAGCCAAACAAATCTGCTGCAAGGAAAGTTGCACATTTCATAAAACATTCCATCTAAAAACACATACATTCCCTGCTGCAGGCCAGGATGTCTGTATGGACACAGAAGATTTTCACAGTGTTGAAAGATGGATCTTCAAGAGACACTCTTGATAACAAAAAAAAATTAATCACTTAAGGCAATGTGGCAAAATTAGAGGGAATCCAAGTATGTTCCGATAATACAAGAAAAGTAACCTAAGTTCTCTAGGTATACTGGCTAATTGTGAGTGAAAGATCATCTTTCTTTGACACTTTTTGTTTTTATTTTTATTTTTTAGCATTTTTTGTTTTATTGTTTAGGATTCATTGAGGGTACAAAGAATTAGATTACACTGATTGCATTTGTTAGATAAAGTCTCTCTTATAATTGTGTCCCCCCCAAAAAGGTGCATCTTAGACAATGAGCCCCTATCCCCCTCCCACTGCCCCTCTTCCCATTTGCTCATCCCCCTACCACCCCCCCGTATTAGCTCATCTACTGTCTTCATACCAGAATTGAGTATATTGAATTCATGCTTCTCCATTTTTGTGATGCTTTACTAAGAGGAATGTGTTCCACCTACATCCAAGTTAATACAAAAGATGTTAATTCTCCATCATTTTTAATGGCTGGGTAATATTCCATGATATACATTTACCACAACTGGTTAATCCATTTATCAGTTGGTGGGCATGTACGCTATTTCCACATTCTGAGGACTATTTCCACATTCTGAGGACTGTAAATTGAGTTGCAATAAACAGTCAAGTGCAAAATGTCCTTATGATAAACAGATTGTTTTTTTCTTCAGAGTAAAAGCCTAGGAATGGGATTGCAGGATCAAATGGGAGGTCTAAATTGAGTTCCTTGAATAGTCTCCATACTTCCTTCCAAAAAGGTTGTATTAATTTGCAGTCCCATCAGCAGTGTAAAATTGTTCCCTTCTCTCCGCATCATGCCAGCATCCGCAGCTTTGTGACTTTGTGATGTAGGCCATTCTTACTGGGGTTAGGTGATATCTCAGGGTAGTTTTGATTTGCATTTCTCTGATAATTAGGGATGAGGAGCATTTTTTCATGTTAGCCATTTGTCTCTATTCTTTAGAGAAGGTTCTATTCATCTCCTGATGAGTGATACATGGGATTGTTGGGACTATTTATGTTGATTAATTTGAGTTCTCTATAGATCATAGTTATCAAGTTTTTGTTCCAGTCATAATATGCACTTATCTTTTTCTGTTCTGAAGATTGTCTGTTTGCTTTAATTGGTTGTTTCTTTTCTTTTCCTTTTTTTTTTTAGAGACACAGTCTCACTTTGTCACCCTCACTAGAGTGCGTGGCATCACAGCTCACAGCAACCTCTAGCTCTTGGTCTAAAGTGATTCTCTTGCCCCAGCCTCCCAAGTAGTTGGGACTACAGGTGCCTGCCATAAAGCCTAGCTATTTTTTTGCTGCTGTTCAGCTGGGTCAGGTTTGAACCTACCACCCTCGCTATATGGGACTGACAACCTACTCACTGAGTCACAGGAGCCACCCCAGTTTTTGTTTGTTTAGCTGTACAGAAGATTTTCAGTTTAATTAAGTCCCATTTGTTTATTTTTGTTGTTGTTGCAATTGCCATTAAAGTCTTCTTCATAATCTTTCCTTAGGTTGATATCTTCAAGTGTTTTCCATACACTTTCTTCAAGAATTTTTATTATATCATACCTTAGATTTAAATCTTTATCCATCGTGAATCAAGTTTTGTAAGTGGTAGGAGGTATGGGTCCCAGTTTTAGTCTATTATAGTAACTCCATGTGCTCGAATCAGAACTCCACTCTTGAGACAGGCCGAGGGACTCCTGTACTCCACTAAAAATGGAGTCAGGGGCACTGTGAAATCTGTCCATGAAACATTATTGTGAGCTTTAAGATTCCCAGACTGGCAGGATATGAATTCTGAGGAAACAAACAGGTGATCACCAAAGAGAACTAAGTTTGGAATAAGGACAAGAAGTTGCTAGCTGTGCTCTTTATCTCCTATAAAAACTACAGTGTCATCTGGTATCCTGGTGACATATTGTCATAAAGAGCAAAGACTTCTATTTGACATCAAGAAGGCAGGGAGAAGGATAAAGGAGGACAAGGAGGTAAAGAAGAAGGAAGAACAGGTGAGGAGAAATGTGCAGAAAAATTCAGGCCATGTGAAAAACCAAAACAGAGGAACTCCCACAAGGGACCATGAGGAGCTACTGCAGAGGATGACATCTACAAAGAATTAATTGAGTTGACAGAAAGGGAATTTAAAATATGGATGATAAAGACAATAAAAGGAATGGATTCGAAAAAGGACAGGCAGAAGCAAAAGTCAGATAAGAGATATATAGAATATAGAGGGGATATGGAGAAGCTTCAGGATATAAAAGAGACAATCAGGATCATAAAGATACAGTAGAAATTATCAAAAGTAGGTTAGAGCATGCAGAAGAAAGAACCTCAGAACTAGAAGATCAAGTTTTCAAGTTAATCCAGGTAGTTAAAGAAGCATAAAAGAAGAGAGAGGAAGCAGAACAGGCACTTAGACAACTATAAGACTCCATGAAACTTTCAAATATAGGAATAATACAGATTCCTGAAGGGGAAGAAGATAGTCCCAAAGAAATGGAAGCCCTACTGGAGACTATCATAAACAAAAACTTCCTAAGTTTTAGTAAAGACCAAACACAGTCCTTTTAAACAGATATTGAATCCTGGGTCATCTCAACTCAAACAGAGAGTCTCCTAGACACATTGTAATGGACCTGTCCAAAGTCAAGATGAAAAGAGAAAATTCTGCAAGCTCCTGAGAGTAAGCACCACTTGACCTACAGAGGCAGAGCCATTAGGATGACAGTAGACTTTTCAACTGAAACCCTCTAGGCCAGAAGAGTGTAGTCATCCACCTTCAACATCCTTAAACAAAACAATTTTCAGAACAGAATTCTGTACTCTACTAAACTAAGCTTCAAAATTGATAGAGAAATAAAATGTTTGCAGATATACAAGCACTGAGGAAATTTGTAACAACAAGACCAGCTCTACAGGAAATACTTACACCTCTTCTCAACACTGACCATCAAAATGGACCACAATCAAAGTAAACACCCAGAGCTGGAGGTCAAAACTTAGTTTGCACAACGGCACAAAGGATAAAACTACACAACAGGCTTTCAAAAAATAAGATGAATAGAATTCCACCACACTTAGCAATACTCTTAATGAAAGTCAACAGACTGTATTCACCAATGAAGAGGAACAGGCTGGTTGATTGGATAAAAAAGCATAATCCATCCATATACTATCTAGCCTTGAAGGATACATTAAGATTCAGGGTTTAGGGACAGAAAATAGTATTTCAAGTAAAAGGGAATCAGAAGAAAGGAGGGCTTTCAATCTCACTGTCCAATAGAATCAGATTTAAATCAACTAAAGTTAAGAAAGACAAAGATATACACTTCATACTGGTAAAAGGAAGAATACAACAAGAAGACATTTCAATTTTAAATATTTATGCACTCAACTTAATGCACCCAGATTTATGAAACAGACCTTGATATGTCTGAGTAATATGATATCCCTTAGCACCATAATAGTTGGGGACCTTAACACCTCTCTGACAGAACTGGACAGATTCTCTATAAAGAAACTAGGCAAAGATACAAAGGACTTAAATGTAACCCTACAACAAATGGGATTAATAGACATATATAGAATACACCATCCCAAAGGTAAGGAATATACATTTTTCTCACTAGCCCATGGTACATACTCCAAAATTGACTATATCTTGGGATACAAATCAAACTTCAGCAAAATTAAAAGAACAGAAATTATACCTTGTATCTTTTTAGACTACAGTGCAAGAAAGTGGAATTCAACTCCAATAAAAATGTTCATCCCCACAAAAAGACTTGGAAAATAACAACCTTAGGCTGAATGATAATTGGGTGCAGGAAGAGATAAAAGAGGAAATTATTAAATTCCTCAAACATAACAAGAAGGAATACAGTTACCAAAACCTATAGGATACAGCAAAATCAATCTTAAGAGGGAAATTTATCACATTAGATGCCTACATTTGAAAAATGGAAAAAAAATGTGCTATGAACTATCTAATGGAAATGGAAAAATAAGAACAATCTAATTCCAAGCCTAGCATAAGAAAAGAAATAAAATTAAATCAGAAATGAATGAAATTGAAAACAAAAGAATCATTCTCAAAATTAACCAAATAAAAAGTTGGTTATTAAAACAATAAATAAGATGGACAAATTTTTTTCCCAGATTAAATAGAAACAGAAAAGTAACACCTCTAATACCCTCAATCAGAAATGATAAAGAGGAAATAACAACAGATGCCACAGAGATACAAGAGTTCCACTCTGAGTACTACACAAAACTCTATGTCCAGAAATTTGACAATGTGAAGGAAATGGATCAATTCCTTGAATTTCACCCTCTCTCTAGAATTAACCAAGAAGAGATAGATCTCTTGAACAGCCTGATTTCATGAACTGAGATCAAAGAAACAATAAAAATTCTTCCAACAAAAACTGCCCTAATACAGATGGGTTCTAACCAGAATTCTATCAAACCTTCAAGGAGCTTATACCCATGGAATTATTCTCTCAAAAAATTATTCTTCTCAAAAAATTGAGAAGGAAGGAATCTTCCTCAACATGTTCTACAAAGCAGAAATCACTCTGATAGCAAAACCAGGAAGAGACTCAGCTAAAAAAGAAGAATTTCACACCAATTTCACTAATGAATATAGATGCAAAATTTCTCAACAAAATCCTAGCCAACAGATTGCAGCTCCACATTAAAAATTTCATTCATCATGCTCAAGTAGGTTTCATCCAAGGACTGCAAGGCTGGTTTAACATAAACAAGGCCATAAATGTAATTCACCATATTAACAGAAGAACAAAGACCATATGATCCTCTCAATAAATGTGAAAAAAGCATTTGACAAAATTCAGCATCCTTTTCTCATTAGAACACTTAAGAATCTAGGCATAGGTGGCACATTTTTAATCTGAGAAAGTCATTGACAACAAACCCAAAGCTAATATTATACTGAATGGAGTAAAATTCAAAGCTTTTTCACTTAGAACTGGAACCAGACAAGGTTGTCTTCTGTTGCCACTAGTATTCAACATAGTGCTGAAAGTTCTAGCCAATATAATTGGGCAAGAGAATGAAATAAAAGGCATCCAGATGGGTGCAGAGCAGATCAAACTCTCACTTTTTGCCAACAATATTATCTTATATTTTGAGAATCCCAAAGACTCAACCACAAGACTCCTGGAAGTGATCAAAAAATATAGCAATGTCTCAGGATATCAAATCAATATCCATAAACTGGTAGCTCTTGTATATGAAAATAACAGCTAAGATGCGAAGTTAATCAAGGGCACAATTCTCTTCACAGTAGCTTCCAAAAAAAAAGGAAATATCTAGGAATATGCATAATAGAGATGAAAGATCTCTACAGAAAAAATCACGAAACCCTCAGAAAACAAATGGCAGAAGACATTAACACATGAACATACCATGCTCATGGCTGAGAAGAATCAACATTGTGCAAATGTCTATACTACCCTAAGCAAGCTATAGATTCAATGAAATCCCCATTAAAATATCATAGTTTAAAAAATGGAAAAAATAAACATTCATTTTGTATGGAACCAGAAGAAACACCATATTGCTGAGACAATTCTTGGTAATAAAAACAAAGCTGGGGTATCACTCTACCAGTCTTTTGGCTATTAACTACAAGGCCATAGTGATCAAAGAAGCATGGTATTGGCACAAAAAATAAAGACAAGGACATTTGGAACCTATTAGAAAACAAATAGATGAAACTAACCTCTTACAGTCACCTGATCTTTGATAAACCAAACAAGAAGATACACTGGGAAAAATAATCCCTATTCAATAAATGGTGCTGGGACAACTGGATATCTACATGTAAAAGATTGACCTTATATTAAAAAGACAAAACATAACTATATAGGGATTTGTCAGGGTATACATATAAATTTTGTTGTTGATTAGTTGGGTTTAAAGAAATGTGATATAAATTTTGACATGAATTTTAAGTACTTGACATATCTACTGTCAGGAAATGAGAAAGTTATAAAGACTTAAATAGTCAAGATTTTTTTAGGACATGACATGGTTGTTTGTTTGAATTCTTTCATCAACTTTATTTGCTTCTATTTTCCCATATTGCCAATCACATGAAGGCAGCAGGAAATGTAATCCATTAGACTTAATCACATAAAGTTCAAATCACATTTAACTGTTCAGTTGAAGACAAATACCAGCAAAACTAATTACAAAGCTGCAAAATAGCAATGATAAAACTGAGGCACAACAATAGGACAGGAAACTCCTAGGAAATTGAGCATCAACAAATCCATATAATTGTCAGTGAAAAGAGGCAATTTGTGACATTAAATAATTTTGAAGGGAATTAATTATTACTCCATTAAGAGTCTTTCGCATTGTATCATCATTAAAATTCTGGTATTCTTCAATAACTAGACAAAACATTAAATGATGACAATAAATCTAATAAGAATATTGATAAGCTACAATGAGCTTTATTTTAAAGACAATATCAGTGACTTTTGGGAAATTTGGTTAAAAAAATCAATAATTAAAAATATTTTAAATTTTTATAACCCCCATTGGACAAAAATAGATAAATGTCTGTCTCCTTCCTTAGTTTAAGGGTTTTTTCAAAAATAAAAGGAGTATCTTTTTCAAACTTGAGAATTCTGGCAGTTGCTGAGTGTAGTATTCCAATGACATATTCTAGACCTGAGGAGATACCCACAGAATGGCTTTATGTACCCACTGGATCCACTGTGAGATGGATCTCTACACTTAAACACTGATCACTTTATTTCTATCAGCCCCTACTCTGACTTCTCAGCCACATTAGGTCTCCTGGAATTAATGTTGGTTCAGAGCCAATTCCAACAGTTACCAACGGGACTGCTTATTTCCTTCTTTTAATACACAATCATTCTGGTAAGTCCAGAGAAATAGTAATAGTATACATTTTTGGTAGTGTAGCTGCATTCTTTTTCAAGGGGGCCTGGCTGACCTTCATTCAAGAAATTTTAGGTCTCTACACTAGTCTGGGAATTGATTTTGTTATGGTTCTGGTCAGATTTTTGTTCACTAAACTAGAACTCTTTGCCTTCCACATAAAAAGTAAGAGTTAGTAGTTTTCTCATTCATTAACTTTCTAGGAACTCCATGATCAACCTGCCATGCCATTGATCTGCCCAATTCAAACTATTCTGATGTCTGCTTTGATTCTGTTTTCCCTCACGGTAACCACAATCACTATGTCACATGCCTTGGGTGACTGAGTGCTGCCACCTGAACTCTGCCACCCCAGGGCTCAATTACTCCCAGTGCATTTTGGTTTCCCTGTTAAGATGCAGCTGTTCCATCTGTATTTTATGGCTCATAGAGAAGAGCTATAGCAGCTCTTCAAGGATGCTAACACATCCCTCACATATTTCTTATAGTTTTTGTGAAAGTGTGACCTTTGGATCTTCCCAGAGTGACTGGGCAAATACGAAGCAAAACGTCCACTCTAATGTCCAAAACTACCTAAGCCTTTGTAGTACATGAAAGAAGGTCCAGCCTTTCAAATTAATTTACTATGGGCTACCTCTTGGTCCATGTTTCAGCCAACCAACCAAACTGTTAGGGTCCTTTATTATTTGCTGAGCTATGATAAAAAACCCAGAATCTCTGCCTCTTTGTCCTTTTTGGATTCTCTAATTGCATATGCCACTTCAGGTTATGGCCAAAATCCTTCTAGAAGCCGTTTTGCAACAGATACAGGTCACCATGAAGCTGCTGTGGCACGGGGACCATGGGATCCAGCAGATTCAAGAGTGGGAGCTTAAAGTGTCAGTGGCAGATGAAGATGCTGTTTTAAACCTTCAACAGGCCCATATAGATTAATCATAGGGCAGACCTTTGGAATTTCAGAACAAAACCCTGCCATTCTCTGCAGATGACTGCTTTCATTTTGAGAAACAGCTTGTGGCCAGCTACTGAGCCTTAGTTCAGACTGAGGCTTAACTATGGCTCATCAAGTTGGCATACAACCTGAGCTGCCCATCATAAACCAGCTATCTGGCCTACAGAACCATGAATATGAGTGTACACAGCAGCATTTGTCATCAAATGATCTCATGATCAAGCCCCGAATGGCCCTTAAAATACAAGTAAATTGCATTAAGAAGTAATCCCAATGCCTGTGGTCCCCATTCTTACTATATTGCCTTTTATTCTTGCAACCCACACCTATGGCCGCATGGATAGTACCCTACTGTCTGGTAACATAGGGTACTTTCATTTACAGGTGGTTCTTCATGATACAAAGACACATAAAGCAGGCAGCCACAGCACCATGGTCCCTTTCTGGTAAATACCTGAAGGACAATGTTGCAGAAATATCCTCTCAGTGAGCGGAAGGTCAGTAGTTCACCTAGTTGCTCACTTTCTTTGGAAGAAGAAATGGCCATGCGTGCAATGATATACTATTTATGATTTGGCTACATGAGCAGAGGTTTGGAAGAACTACCATCCGAGAATTAATACAATGAAGTCTGCAAATGAGATATATGGACAGATCTCTCTGAATGAAGATTATGAAGATATCTGTGTTCCCTGTGGATGCACACCAAACAGTACTATCAGCAGAAAAGGACTTTAATAATCAGATGAACAGAACGACACGTTTTGTCAGCCTCTTTTCTCAGCCATTCTTATCACTTCCCACTGTACTCTCAAACAAAGTGGACACTGTAGTAGGAATGTAGGTTATGCATAGGCTCAAGAACATGGCCTGCCACTCACCAAGACTGATCTATCTATAGCCACTGCTGAGAGTGCAATCTGCCAGCAGCAGAAACCAACATGAGTTCCCAATATGGCACCATTCCCTAGAGTGATAAGCCAGCTACCTGGTGGCAGGTTGATTATACTGGACTACTTCCATCTTGGAAGAGGCAGTGCTTTGTTCTTATTGGAAGAGTTAGTTACTCTGGGTACTGAACTGCTTTTTCTATACATAATATTTCTGTAAAAAAGCACAATTGTAGCTTAACAAAATGCCTTATCCAGAGTCATGACATTCCACATAACATTATATATGATCAAGGAACTCACTTAACAGCAAAGAAATTATGTCAATAGGCCCACCTTCATGAAATTCACTAATCTTACCACGTATATGACAATTCTAAAGATGTTGGACTGATACCACAGTGGAATGACATTTTGAAGACTCAGACTGTTAGTGACATTACCCTGCAGAGATGGGACAAGTTTCTTCAAAACTTTTCTTCAAAAATAAAGGTTTGAGTTACTCCTCCAGGTAAACAACCATAGTTAGTTGAGATGCTTGCTGAGGGCAAATGGAATATGTAATGGATAAAGAAAGAAAGTGGTTATAAATATGTTCCAATTTTTAACCAGTACAGAAATTAGAACTGTAATTGACAAAAGTATGTTTTCCTTTTTTAAATTTTGTTATCAACATTTATTTATTTCTCAAATGTCTTATTTTCTCACCCCTTATTCCCTTAACATGAAACATAAGATGTATTGAATTTATATTGTAGTACTTAAGTATTGTTAGTTTTATATCATGGTATTTAATTTAGAGCATATCAAAAAGGGTAAACATCAAAAAGACATTCAAAAAGTTTGCATTTTCCTTAGGTAAAGACTTGTGCATTTTTATTTGCACAGAAAACAAATGTATCAATGTTAGGCAAAAGTGTGGCTGCCTGATTATCTTTATTTAGAGATTAAGTGTGGTAGAAGATGTGTAAAAGTGCAAATTTGGCAAAAGATGGATTTGGGATGCTTAATTTTATGTGTCAACTTGACTAAACCATGGTAGCCAGATATTTGGTCAAGGATTATTCTAGATGTTTCCATGAAGATACTTTTTTTTTAAATTGAATCATAGCTGTGTACATTAGTTCAATCATGGAGTACCATGTGCAGGCTTCACATACAATCTGAGATATTTTCATCCGCCTGTTCGACATAACATTCTTGAGATTTTCTCATTTACTGTGTGAAAACATTTGGGTTCTGCATTTAGTAGTTTTCTCCTGGCCCTTCAAAGATGCACCTCAAGTATGATCTCCCCATGAAGATAGTTTTTTAATGAAATTAACATGTAAGTCAATAGACTAACTAAAGCAAATCAATTTTCCTTATATGAATGAGCTTCATTCAATGAATGAAGTACTTATCAGAAAAGACTGACCTTTCCTGAACAGAAGAAATTCTTCTAGACTTTGAGCTCCCTGCTTGGGACTCAAACTACAACTTTTCCCTGGGCCTTTGCAAATTTACTCTGCAAATTTTAAAATTGGCATCCTTCATGACCCAATGAGCAAATTCTTTGTCATACATTTGTAGATAGCTATTACAAACAAACCGAGAGAGAGAGAGAGAGAGAGAGAGAAAGCCTAGTGGTTCTGTTTGTTCGGAGAACCCTCAATGTACATATTCCTAATGCCTTTATAATTAGGTTTTAAATAAACTTTTCAATCTAATTTTATGTACTAAAAGAGACTTTTAAGATACGTGCGTGAATCCATGGAAACGCTATCCTGATTTTTTTTAAAAAATCAAACAGTATCTTGGACAAACTGTTGAATACTGTCATCCCTCCATTCACAACATCTTTATGAACAGAAGATTGTCATGCAGGTACTACCTACAGAGATCCGGGTCGTTCTGGATCTTAGAATAGTAAATTCACAGGTGAAATCAGCTTCCACCTGGTAAGTCAAAAGTCAAATCTAAAGTTACTTTTGGAGGTAAGGGGTACAAACATTACAACAGGACAAGCTTATAGAGCTCTTATCCAGCCCTGCACTATACAAGAGAACCAAGAGGGAGAGACAGATGAGTGGCCCACCATGGTTCAAATGAGGAGTGAGGCCTGCATGTAATGCAGACCTAAACCACACACAAATTATATGACCTTGTTGATGAGACTCTCCATTTTTAATCCTTGATGTTCACATCATAAAGCTGATGAAACTACAGCAGGTAAAAGTAGCAGATGAGGAAGGGGTACATCCACGCTCAAAGCTACCCTGACCACGGCACTGTTTTTGCTTTGTGATTATTGTGGTCAAGGTTTATTCTGGGCACCTCAGAGTTCTTTGCAATCCAGGGTTGATCCCATAAATTTTCCCACGGTTTTCTGAGTAGATATAGTCACTTTTATAGGCCTTAGGTTTTCTTTTTGTTTTGTTTTACTTCATTTTAGCTTTTAAAATAGGATAATTGATTGCAATTTGAGGTAGGCTTTATTCATTTATTTTGATCTGTGAATGTTGTGGTTTATTATGTTTCTTTAAAACACCTAATGATTCTAGATATAAAAACCCTACGATCGGATACAAATTTCTGAAGTCAACTTCATCTCTTAAAAATTTTAATTTGTAATTGTTTACTTATAAATTCATAAGATTGCCAACTCAGAAAATATTTGTGGTCAAAGGTACTCTAGAATGCCAGAGATAAATCTTATTGAATATTACTATTTACCAGACACTGTTTTAATATTATCTTTTTTATTCACAAAATAATCCTTAAAGTAGTAATTGACAATTATTAAATACTTGACTTTGTGTCTAAGAACTCATGGTTTTTATTATAAGCCAGAAAGTACTACCAGTATATTGACATTATTAATCCATAAAACCAGTAAGACAACCATCTGAATTCATGCCATTATTTCCTCTATTTTGTAGATGAGCAAACTGAGACATAGAGGTTAAATAAATTGCCCATGCCACATGGTTAATAAGCAAAAGAACTAAAATTTGAAGCAGAGCTTTGCTCCTGAGTCTGCGTCCTTAACTACTATATTAAGTGGTTATTATAGTTTTCTTATTAGACATACACTGTTATTGTTCTCATTTAAGAGATAAACATATCAGAATCAAATTAGCTAAATAACTTGTGATAGTCAAATAGTCCCTAAGAAACAGAGGCCAAATGCTCACCAAGAACAGTCTGACACCAAAGCCAGAACTAACTTCCATTTTAAAGGCAAAGGAACAACTAAAACTATTGAAGCCCTAGAGAAGTTGATGTAGAAAATAATCAGAAGAAATCTGGTAACAGCCCTTAATGAGAAGAGAATGTCTAGTATCTGAAATACTAGTGCACTTTGCTCTTGGTACATCATCCTTAAATGACGATGTGACCCCAGGAGAGCTGGTAGAAATCCAGGCATGACCCAGCATTTCCTTGGTTGAAGGTGGTAGAAATCCAGGCATGACCCAGCATTTCCTTATGTTCTAGACTGGGAAAGTTTCCAGTCTGAGACATCCTGCTTGCCTTTTCTCCTTGTGCTGTTCTTGATTCCTGAAGAAAGCCCCAAACTCTACAATGTCATTCCCCCTTGGATGTACTCCTCTGATGGGACTTGCAAGTGTCACCATGTATGTCTCTTCCTATCATGGGTAAAAAGACCACAATCCTCAAATAATCTCACCACTGAATACTATTGCAAGAGCAAAAGAGTCTGTTTCTTGGTGATTAAGTCATATAATTTGCACATTTTGCACTAAAATGCATCCATTGCTTCACTCTCAGTGGCTTCAAATGGCCTTTCTTTTCTGGTGTCATAATCATCAAATCCTATGAACAGGCTGAAATCTCACTTTCTCCATGAAGCCTTTTCTAATTTTTATAGTCATACTTTGATCCTCAAGAGCAAATCACTAACTTTATTTCTATTACTCTAATCTGTAAGGTCTTGATTTCTTCAACAACATGGTGTTTCTGCCAGAGTAAAGACTTCATTATTATCCCCTTCTTGGCCTCGTGCTTACTGGATTCTACAAAGTAGACTAAAATATCTCTTCCACTCAAATGAACTTCAATTTAGTGCAGTTCCTAGCATAGGACCCATTGCCCAGAAGAGCATATTACCCAACAACACTATTTCTTGCTGTCCTATTAAATGTGTTCTCCTACTCCAGCTAAGTCCAGCTCCTCACTGTCCCAGTCCACCTGCTCACTAGTGAGTCAGAAGTAAGAAGTAACACCTGGTATTTTTGTAGAAGTATCAGAGTCGAGCTATTGAATCTTATACTGAATTACTATAAAAACAGTACTGGATCAGAAATTTAGATTTTTGATCAGATTTCCTTTTTATTATTTAAGCAGTTTTGAAACATTTTTGTATTAACATTTTCAATTGAACAGGCATTGAACCCAGGTAGTAACCCTGTGCCTAGTGACATGGAGAATGCCAAAGAGTAGGGGGCAAGGGCTCCTCATCACTCACCTACGGCATTCTTCACTGTCTCTATATGTTCTCCCTCTGGCAGAAAGATACTTAACACATATCTCTTACCCTATGCAGAAAGGTACTTAACACATATCTCTGATTATGACAAATCAGTCAGCACTCTATTGCCCACTGCATTAAACACGAACAACTTTACGGTTTCATAGAATGACAAATTGAGGAATTACTATTTAGAAGGCAGTTTCAAACAAGAAGGTAAAGGTTACATTTATAATTTTATTTTACCCTAACTTTTATTCCTATTTGTTTACAATCTAAATATATAAGAAGTTTTAGAAAAAAAAAAAGAAGCCTACACCTTTGTAAGTGGTGATTTAAGGGTGCTCCAGAATCCTAAAATACTATAAAAAATAAATATTGCTTGTTAAAATACATATTTTACATTGAATCTAACTTTTGATCGAATTCTCTTTGAGTTGCTATTATTTATTCTGTATATTAATTATTCCTTAGTTAACTCTTCTACCACATTTATTAACCTTATCAGAAAATGTAACAAATGCATACACATGCACTTTTCTTTTTACAGAATATAAATAAATGTTTACAGAAATCTTCAGGGAAAGTACTTACCTTAGTTTATGTAAAAGTACAATTGTCCTAACTGTTCAAAACACTTTTCAATTTGTTTCTTCCATCCTGATCCAAATATGAGATCAATTTAACAGAAGAAAAAAATAGTGATTGAAGGATAGGGCTGGGCCCTTTCCATAAGCACATCTACTTTCTCTACAATAGACAACAACCTTCACTTTATTCCTTCTTTCCCCCCAAATCTAGTCCTACAGGTTATCATTAAGAAATTAGTGATTAATTGTAAAACGCACAAAAAGAAGAAAACTGAATTCACATCACATATCACGGAAAAGAACAACAAGCCAATTAGGTTTCTGAGATCTGAGTTCTCTACTGCTCAGTGTTTTTCATCTTCCTACCAGCTACTAATCTCTCTTCCTATGTTGTCCTACACAGGACATAGACTCTAGAACTATTAAAATTCTCTGAACCCCTGTTGTTCTGAGGGTTTCAGCTCTGGCCCTCAACACGTGTATCTCATCACCCGTATCAGGATTCACAGAGTAATGCCACCTCTTGCAACTCCAGTTCACCTCAGGTTGTATCCTGCCATACCAATAAATATTTTCAAATGGAAGATGTATACATTTATCTCCTCCATCTGCAGAATGAAGTAAACCATTTGTAAATATACACCAAAAGATTCATTTTAATTAAATTCCTACTTTAAACCCATTAGGTTGTAATGCCACCTGTTTCGTATATACCATGTCATAATTTATTACTTGAATCAGGAACTTAATGCAAACAAGCAATAACATGTCATTGTATGAAAACAACATGTTTCCTGGAGAAAAGACACTGACATATTGGGGGATTCTTTACAAACTATTCAGTGATGCTTGTACTTTTATAAGTTTCAGGGAAATACAAGCAATTTGCAGCATAATTTCCTTTTGCCTGAAATGTAAAGAACTATGAGATACACACTCATAGTCTAAGGATCTGAATCATAAATACATCAATTTCAAACATGAAAACAGCAATTAAAGACAAATTTAGTGCTAAGAAATATCTGACTGAATAATTGTTTTTCAACATTTTCATTTAAATCTAGTCTATTGCAAGAGGAAACCATTAGTGATAACTCTAACTCTGCAGTGACAAAGTAGGTTTATCTATAGGAGAGAAATTCTGTCAATTTATGTTTTATTTTCTGTCTAAATCATAGAGTAGAAGACCTGCATGTCACAGAAAGTCAAATATTTATTAATTTGATTATGATTTGATTTCAAATTTCCTGTGTTTGCTTTATGTCATATGCTTCCTTCCTCTTGAATGAATATTTCATGGGATGTTACTGTAGCTTTTGTTCAATACTTACTCTATAATGGCTTAACTTTCATGCAACTTAAAGGGCAGATAAAGAAGGACAGGAGGTTAAAGTACCCCCTGGCTTTATAGCTTGCTTACATCTGAGGCTGAATCAGTTTTGATTCTAAGTAACCAGATACCTTAACTTACAGTTATCTCTGAACAGCCATTATTTTTATTAGAGAAATCATTGCAAGAAATGTACTGGAGTGGACTGGAGGAAAATCATTGGAGAAAATGAAAAATATCATGCAAAGAGCATTAGTTCTGTAGCCATGCACACAGACCTAAGTTTCTTACAACATTGTTATGTTCAAGTAAATAACATGTAGAATTTCATGATGGGAGCCTGAGTTTTAGTGAACTGATATTTACCAGAAAATATGCTGTGGGTTTACAAAAATTACTGTATGTTATGCCATACACTGAGGATATAAGGTAGAGACAAAAATGAGAAAGAGTTATAACAGAGTCTGAGAGATATAAAATAAAAATGTTCAAGGTAAATACCTCTCTGGGGTGGTAAAAAGATCATAGAAATAATGGGATGTTTGATATGGTAGTTAGTTCCCCTACATGCAGAATATTCTTAAGCACGATTCTTGATACATAGTTAAACAGGTTGTATCTATGTTGCACAGGGCTTTAAAATTCCCTTCTAGGCCACTAATTTGTGATTATTTATTGGCAACTATGTCTTACTGCTTTAATCCTGTTCACAGTCCCTTTTGAAAATGTCTGTATTTCCTTGTAGTTTAGATAAAGACAGCACTTTTTAACTTCTATCCTTGCAAAGTGTCATTTTTCTCCAACTATACTTTGTGAATTTGCTTTATACAACTTTAAACTAGAGCTGAATCAATTGTAGGGAATGTGCTGAATGTCCATCCGTAAAGGGAAAGAAGATTAATGACCTTTAAATGTGAATGGGTAAAAGCAATTTACAAGAGTGAGTGAGGGTCATATTTTATCACAGGCAGGCGGCTTATTCCAACTTTGCAAACAGTTACCAAAAAATGCACACCATCATCACAAATCTTTGGCCTTTCCAACCCCTTGTGAAACCTCTGTATGTTCTAGACAAATGATCCTACTAATGTTTTAACCTCAAACTCAATCTTTATATGTTAATGAAGACTAAAATAGACTGTTAGAAAACTCCCTGGAGGAGAAACGAACAGGAAAAGCATTTTGCTTCCCAATCCACCACACAGGATCTGTACTTCACCCTGCAAAAAAGGGAGCATCAAATTCTGTTTCTCACTATGTGGAAAAACCTTGGTGCATGGTCTACTAATTTTGAATTTTTTAGAATTATCTCTCACCTTGGACTTTGTCCTTGTTCCACTGAGCAGTGACTTCTAATCAGGGTATCATAGGGTGCTTGTTTTTATATTTTCAGTGGTGATGATAGGGAGTGTTAGAAAGTAATACGGGAGGACACTTCCAAAATCTTTCTAGTACAAATCATAATATACAAAAATAAATCACCTATGTCTGAAATGTTTGGTCCCTCTTCTTCACCCTGATGTATATGTATGCCTTTAATATAGTTTGAGCCCAGCTCTGGCTCAGCCAAAGGTTAACTTTGGTTCAAAATGACTGAGACACAAGGATCAGCTATCTATTACTACATTACCTAATACTTAATGTCTTACAACAAAATGAATTTATCATCTCTCATTCTCCACAAGCCAGGAGTATGGAATAAGTAGGCTCTCTTCTCATGGTCTCACAAGCCCAAAATTATGGTGTCAGCCAGTCTCCTCTGTCCTCTGAAGTTTGGTTTCACTCCTCTGATGTAATCACGGCAGAATTTAATTGTTTGCAATTCTCAGGGGAGGGGAGGGGGGAGGATGGGTGGAGGGTGGATGATTGGTGGGATCACACCTATGGTGCATCTTAGAATGGTACAGGTGAAAATTACTAAATGGAGAATATAAATGTTTTCATATAGTGATTAAAAGGCCATGAAGGCTATGTTAAATAGTTTA
>CAUYON010107038.1:0-13230 GCA_963573935.1 Arctocebus calabarensis
ATTTTCCTTCTTTCCTAGTCCTGCGCTCTTCCTTTTTTTTGAGACAGAGACTCAAGCTGTCACCTGGATAGAGTGCCATGGCATCACAGCTCATAGCAACCTCCAATTCCTGGGCTCAAGCGAGTCTCCTGCCTCCGCCTCCCAAGTAGCTGGGACTACAGGCCCCCGCCACAACGCCCGGCCATTTTTTGGTTGCAGTCCTCATTGTTGCTTGGCGGGCCCAGGCTGGATTCGAACCCACCAGCTCAGGTGTATGTGGCTGGTGCCTTAGCCCGTTGAGCCACAGGCGCCGAGCCAAGGCTCTTGTTTCTTTATTTAGATGTTAATGCGCTCTGGGTGAGCAAGGCCTCCCAGTTCATCCTGCCTCTCTGAACCCAACGCACAGAGTGAGCGTTCCACTAGTGTTTAATTGAATAAATGAATAATGATATCTAAAACGTACAGAAGGATTCCTGTATGTCAGGGACTGTTACCAACTCTTTATGTGCGTTAATGTATTAATTCCTAAGCCACACCATGGATAGGTACAACTTTAAATCCCATTTTAAGGATGAGAACATGGAGGCACAGAGGGTTTTTGTAACTTGGCCAGAAGGGGTGAATACAGCAGTTCAGGGGAGAGATCTGGCGGATACCCATTTATTTCCCTTCTCCCACTCTCAGGTGAGACCCAACCCAGCCAAGGGCAGGGAAGAGGGCCTCCTGGGGGTGAAGGCGGAGCAGGGGCCACAGGTTGGCCTCAGATTTGGCTGCTCTAGCAGAGCGGCGGTGGGAGCCGGGAATGCCCGCTGTCCTCATCAGGTTTGGGGCACTCCTCTCCTCTGCCGTCTCGGGTCCTTTCTGTGTCCGTGTGTATTCACTCGTTTCTCACTCAACCAGCTCCGACCCTCGGTCCAATCTCGCCAGTGAGAAACGTGTATCTGCCAGTGAAAGAGCGCGGTGGGGCACGTCCCGGAGCGCACAGGAAGTCTCTTCCCCCGCCCCCACCTCGCGTCTCTTCCCGGGAGCAGCTGGGCCCCCGCGGTAACCCCGCCCCGGCGGGCAGGCGGAGCCTACGAGGACCCCGGCGGACAAATTAGTCTCCCCTTCGATCGCTCTTTTCCGATCAGGTCAGGTTTCCCTCCATCCCTCGACGGCGCTTCCGCACCAGCGTGGCTCCCAGGGCTCTCCGGCTGGGTCAGGGTTCGCGGGCTCCTCCCGGCGCCTCCGGAGGGGCCTTCCCCCGCGCGTCTGGGCCTGGGAGTCCCCTGCGCTGCCGAGGAGCGGTCGCGGGGGGAGAGCCCGCGTGGCTGCAAGACCCTGGATCCGCCGAGAGGTCCCCCTAACCCGCGGCTTCCTCTCCCCAGCGCATGGAGTGCTAGTCCGTATAAATCGTCCATTCTCTGCCCCACTCCTCAGTTCAGCCCCGCGCAGCAGTGCCCGGCAGTGGAGGCAAACTGGGTTGGAAACAGCACTCTGCGTATGTTCTGTATATGTAGTTTAATTTCATATTTAAAAGATTTTAATTTTTAGGATTGCACACACACAAATTCCAGTGCTGGGGAAAACCAGATATTTGTTGGAGTCCTTTGTACATACTTAGTATATAAGATTGTTTTTACTTTGAATTACATAAGGAGGGGCACCACCATAATTTCACTGGGCGTCTCTGGCTGAATCGTATCTCCAATCCCACCATCTTCTGTTCCTCCACTTTCTATCACCTCTCTCCCAAGACACACATCAGCCCCGCTCGAATCCTAACATCCCTGCCTGCGACAGAGCCCACCAGCGCCTGAGGCTTTGCTAGGCGGCTCACCTCTTGCCAGATATAGTTAATGTCCAGCCCTCATAAATCAAGACCATAAAAAGCTTACTTTCATATGCACTCAATTTCTACCAAACCTAAACTAATTGCATAAATTCCTTTAGGCCACTCAGAGCTGCTCTCTGGGTTGGGATCTGATCAATTAGTCATTAGGCACTCCATTAGCTGGGGTTTAAGCTGCCTCATATAAATGCCTCCTGTCAATTTGCTTGTAATTGAATGAATAAAAAAGGGTAAGATGATTAGCACAGAGGATCAGAATGAGGACAGGTCAATTTTGTTCAAATATTCTAAAAATGTCTTAATATGATAATAACAACAATAACAATAATAATTAAAAAGCATTTACACATCAGCCAATCCGAGTGTCCGTGTCCAGGCTAAGCAAAGCTCTGGCCTCCTACTTTGTAACTCAAATGTGCTGCTTATACTCTGCCACCTTGGGAGGCTGTCAGCTCTTCCATTTGGGGCCTCAGTTTCTTTTCTTGTAAAATGAATTGGCTAGAGGTAACTTTTCCTTTCTTTTCTTTTTTAAAAACTAGTTTTATACTTTGTCAAATTAATTTATGCAGATAGTTTAAAATGGAATAATACAGAGGGCGATTTGACTAACCCTCACCCTCAACCATTTTTATTTATTTATTTATTTAAGGGTTTAATTTTTAACTTTTTTTTCTTTTTTTTGAGACAGAGTTTCACTTTGTCACCCTGGGTAGAGTATGTGGCATCACAGCTCACAGCATCCTCCAGCTCTTGGGCTTAGGTAATTCTCTTGCCTCAGCCTCCTGAGTAGGGGGGACTACAGGCACCCGCCACAATGCCCTGCTATTTTTTGTGTTCTTGTTGCAGTTTGGCCGGGGGCGGGTTTGAACCTGACACCCTTGGTATATGGGGCCCGCCCCCTACTCGCTAAGCCACAGGCACCATCCAGCTCAACCACTTTTACTTGTTTCTTCTGGAAATTTATTGTATGTTTAAGTAACATATGTTCCTGTTTTTGACATTTATTTATTCCTTTGAGACAGAGCCTCCCTTTGTTGCCCTAGTGCCATGGAGTTATAGCTCACAGCAACCTCAAACTCTTGGGCTCAAGTGATCCTCTTGCCTCAGTTGCCTGAGTAGCTGGAACTCCAGGAACCCGCCCCAATGCCTGGCTAGTTCTTTTTCTATTCTTAGTAGAGACAGGCTCTCACTCTTGTTCAGTCTGGTGACAAACTCTGGAGCTCAAGCAATCCACCCTGCTCCACCTCCCAAAGTGCTAGGATTACAGGTGTGAGCCACCTCACCCAGCTTTATTTTTGACATTTTAAATCCTATATGTTTAAAACAGTATATATTTCTTTCTCTTTTCAAAATTCAACATTCATTTATTAATGTTTTGGTTAAATAATACATGATTCAAATTCAAAAGAACTAAAAGTTGTGCAGTGAAATGTCTTCCCGCCTCCCTTGACCCAAGTCACCCGGTTCCTTTACTAAAGGTAAACTGCATTATCAGTCTCCCGTGGATACTCTAGAGATCTTTTACTGGCTGCCATTTCTTGATTTGTTATTCTCAATCATTGAGCTCTTAACTTCTTTCTATGATATTGGAAAATTAGAGGTATGATAATCTTGAATACTCTTTCTACACAAAGGATCATAGGAATTTTATATAAAATTAATAATTTAAAAAAATGAACCTAATAGGCAGTTGAAAATTCTGTGATTAAAACAAATTTTTGACAGTTAATTTAAAGGGATGGACACCATAATGTATAAAAACTACATATTCACAGGCTCGGCGCCTGTGGCTCAATGGGCCACGTACACCTGAGCTGGTGGGTTCGAATCCAGCCCCTGGCTCACCAAACAACAATGACAGCTGCAACCAAAAAATGGCCGGGCGTTGTGGTGGGCGCCTGTAGTCCCAGCTACTTGGGAGGCGCAGGCAAGAGACTCGCTTGAGCCTGAGAATTGGAGATTGCTGTGAGCTGTGATGCCACAGCACTCTATCCAGGGTGGGAACTTGAGGCTCTGTCTCAAAAAAAAGAGAAGAAAAACTACATATTCACAAAGATAAAGAGTGTTTATAGGTTGATTGGAATTCTATCCTACATCCCCCTAAATAAAATTTAAAGCAGCCTGTGTTACTACTATGGAGTTAGACACTATGCCTATAATGGTGCTACCTTTATCTATTTGATGTTTCAGTGCATGTAGCACTTAGTTTTCTAAAATGTCCTTAAAAATCTATCCTCACTCCTTCACCTTCTCCAAGTGAACTCACTTCTCCAGTAAGAAGAGTTTCTTTCTGGTGTGCATGGTTAGGACAGTGCTGGAGAAGACAATGATGAATGATTGACAATGATTACCATTTAGTAATCCACCTGATGTTGGATGGAGCACCAGGCTGCAGAGGGCAGAAACTCTTGCTGAGCTCCCATAAGTGAGGGAGCTGAGAGGCAAGGACTCCTTGACAGAATTCCAGGGTAGTGATCCTGACTTACTTCTGGGAGATGTGCAGGGAGCCCTTGTCCACAGGTTGGGATGGATTTGTTTTGAGCCCTGCATACTCCCCCCTCTCAGTGAATTCCTCTTCTACGGAAAAGAACAGCTGGAGAGTTGACTGAGAGAAATACAATCGTCTCTGGTCAGAATACAACACAAAGGCCTCCTGGTACAGTGAGGAAAAACCTAGAATATGCAGAGATCTGAATTCCAGGCCTTACTCTGTTCCATGTGAGCATGACAAGTTTATTTACTTCTCAGTACCTTAGTTTCCCCACCTTTAACTTGAGGAAATTGAACTTGATGGTAGTTCAACTTGGTGAGGATTCATGGACTCCCTTAAGAATCTGAGAAAAAATTGTTTTCCTAACCCAGAAAATTGCACCTCTGTGCACTCAAAAGTTCTGCTAATTTTTTGATATTTAACCCTGGATTTAATCTATGAGTTTCTGGGTCCCAGGGCTAGATGAACCAAAGGACTTTCTTTATGTGACTGTCCAAATTTAGGGCCCAATACCCATAAGCAATAAAACCACTTTAGCAAATTTGGAAGAACTTTACTGAAGGCAAAAATGAAGTGCCAATGAAATGATGAGATTATTGCCCATAAAGACTCCAAATGGCTCTGACAAAATTATTTCTGGTCAATAATCAGTCTCCCAAGAGACAGCATGGTAGAATGAAAAAAAAAATCACACCACATTAGGAGTCATAATCTCGCTTAAAAAAATGTTTTGTTAAAACTTGATTCTGAGCTCGGCGCCTGTGGCTCAAGCGGCTAAGGTGCCAGCCACATACACCTGAGCTGGCAGGTTCAAATCCAGCCTGGGCCCGCCAAACAACAATGACGGCTACAACCAAAAAATAGCTGGGTGTGTGGCAGGCGCCTGTAGTTCCAGCTACTTGGGAAACTGATGCAGGAGAATTACTGGCATTCAGGAGTTGGAGGTTGCTGTGAGCTGTGATGCGACAGCACTCTACCCAGGGGGACAGCTTGAGGCTCTGTCTCAAAAAAAAAAAAAAAAACAACTTGATTCTGCTAACAATTAGAATTGACTGGCTCGGCGCCTGTGGCTCAACGGGCTAAGGAGCCAGCCACGTACACCTGAGCTGGCGAGTTCGAATCCAGCCCGGACCCGCCAAACAACAATAATGGCTGCAACCAAAAAATGGCTGGGCGTTGTGGCGGGCGCCTGTAGTCCCAGCTACTTGGGAGGCGGAGGCAAGAGACTCGCTTGAGCCAGGAATTAGAGATTGCTGTGAGCTATGATGCCATAGTACTCTATCAAGGGTGACAGCGTGAGGCTCTGTCTCAAAAAAAAAAAAAAATAGAATTGACATTTTTTTTCCCCCTTGAATAACTCAGTGAATAGAGTTGAAATTTTGAGCTGGGGACTACTCTGGCCCCTTTCTGCCTATCAGTAAAATGAGAGGGTTAAACCAGTTGGTTTCTGAATCTTCTAGCTGTGACATTATATGAACTGAATTATATAGGCATTGGCATGTCTTATATTTGATATTTGTTTTGGCTCATTTTATTTTTCTATTTTGGTTGAGAAGAGAAAGCTGTATAATCATATTTGACCTGGACAAAGGGGGCTTTCAAATATGCTTTCTCCCAGTTTCCCAGAATTCAGACTTCTAGGCTAACACAAAACACAACCCCTCCTGGTCCCCCGAAAGAAAAAAATGAAAGGGCCCAGTGCTTGTAGCTCAGTAGTTAGGGCACTGGCCACATACACCGGGGCTGGCGGGTTTGAACCCAGCCTAGGCCTGCTAAACAACAGTGACAACTACAACAAAAAAATAGCTGGGCATTGTGGTGGGCGCCTGTAGTCCCAGATACTTAGGAGGCTGAGGTAAGAGAATCACTTAAGCCCAAGAATCTTAGGTTGCCGTGAGCAGTGATGCCATGGGTGACATAATGAGACTCTGCCTCAAAAATAAATAAATAAATAAATAAATAAAATGAAAAGAAAGCACCAATAATCTATAAGTTTAAAAACAAATGGCAGGATGGGTGTGGGAGGTGGGTGAAATTAAAATATTTTGTTAGACTAAATAGTCCTGGGTCACCAAGCCAGTTCCTCAGTAGTTTGGGGGAGACCCAACCCAGTGGTGGGCCAGAGGGAATGTGGGTTGTTGTGGGCTGGGCAAGAGAGAGCATCCAAACCTGTCCCAGCTCTGGCAGGAATTCCCAGATCCGTGCAAGAGAACGCTGACCAGGTCTCCTGTTCTCTGCTCCCAGAGTTCACTTCCCAGGGCTTTTGTCTGTTCTGTGCTTTTTATTTCTTGATTGTTCTGCCTGTAGTAATTTACTGTTGGTTGTGGCTTTGTGTAGGATGGCCAAATCTCTTCCATTGATCTCTTCCATTGATTCAGGTGAGTGAGGGGAGGGACTGTGTTTCTTGACTGTCAACGTGGGGTTCTTCCATCACAAGAGGGACTTTACTAAGACTGGCTCAAATGCTTCATATTTTTGTTTTGTTTTTTTTTTGCAGTTTTTGGCCAGGGCTGGGTTTGAACCCACCACTCTGGCATACGGGGCTGGTGCCCTACTCCTTTGAGCCACAGGCACTGCCCCTCAAATGCTTCATATTGTCGCTTTTAGCACATAGATCCTAGAATGTGAGCTGGGAAGAGTTCTTAGAGATTCTCCAGCTGGAGAATATAATCTTATAGTTTTAGAGAACAGAAATCTGTATATTTCACCATCTCCTTGCATAACTGTGATTATTTGCCCAGATATAGAAAGAGATGTCTTATATTTACATTTTCTTCCACCCAAAGGCTGGCCCACACTGGAGTCTAGGTATATAGCCTGAAAGAAAAAATGTCTTGCAGTTATAATTTCATTAAAGGTGGTATACATTTTGCATTCCAACTTCACAACTTCACATCCGTGACTCTTTTGCCACGCATGTGCACACACATGTGAGCATGTCAGCTTGGGCTGTTATTACAAATTCCATAAACTGTGTGGCTTAAACAACAAATATTTATTGCTCGAAATTTTGGAGGCTAGGAAGTTGAAGCTCAAGGTGCCAGGAAATTCCATGTCCTCTGAGGGCTCTCTTCCCGGTTTGGAGATGGCTGCCTTCTCACCGTGTTGTCACATGGCCAGGAGAGAGAGAAATCATGAGTTTATGAGGGCCCATCTTATGACCTAATTACCTTCAGAGGTCCTGTTTCCAAATACCATCACATTGGGGATCAGGGCTTCCACATTCTAATTTGGGGGGCTATATAAACTTTTTGTCCATACTGTACACACAAGTGTATGTACTCTGTCACATACACACACTGCCGTGTGTCATGGCGTAAATTAATGCAGCATAAAGAATCCCCGGACACAGTTACAACCCAGAACACTGATACATAGCCCTTAAGAACAAGTAGCATAGTTTGAAAGTCAAGTCCAGTGCAGCCTTTTTGTTGTGGGACAAAAATGGTGTCTAAAAGTAAATTAATAGTAAGTAAATAAATAAACAATAAAACAATCAACTTCTGATTCCTTTAGAAGAATAGATATTTTGCAAATATTTGAACTTGAGTCAATAAATGAGCTGTTCTTGCTTATTATCCTCCTTGTGACACCCCCAACCCCCACAAACGTGAAGGCAAGAAAGGAATTTCAGGGGCTGCGGCTGAGTGGCTCATGCCTGGAATCCTAGCATTCTGAGAGGCCAAGGCCTGTGGATTGTCTGAGCCCAGAAGTTTGAGACCAGCAGAGCAAGAGCAAGACTTCGTCTCTAAAAAATCGGGAATTGTGGCAGGTGCCTATAGTCCCAGCTACTTGGGAGGCTGAGGCAAGAGAATTGCTTAAGCCCAAGAGTTTGGGATCGCTGTGAGCTGTGATGCCAGGGCACTCTACTGAGGGTGACATAGTGAGATTCTGTCTAAAAAAAAAAGGAAAGGAATTTCAAAAGGTATAGGGTGTTCCTATATTAGTGCTTACCCTTCTAAGATGTTCCACATACCTAGGTGAAGTTTATATATTATAACACATATTTTATATATGACGTCCTAGAAAGGTTAAACAACTTGCTCAAAGTCAAACTGATAAATGATAGAGCCCAGGAGTTAAACCCAGGAGTGTCTCCCTGAGAGTGGCAGAGAAAATGGACTTATGTTCTTAGGGGTGAAACTCTGAAGAGCTTTTATAGGAAAAAACACTCACTCTTGTTCTATGCGGCCCCTGGGGGTAGAACTAGATAGGAAATAAAATTCACGGAGAGAAAAGATTTCCATTCCATACAAGGAAGAGGCTCCAGCAGTCAACAGGATACAAAAAGTGAGCTGTGCCGTGTGTCCTGTCTGAGGGTTCCAGCAGAGGTTCTAGGGAGTCACACTGTGGGGGTCAGGGAGGAGATTTCTGCATCAGATGTGTGGGTGGTGAGATGACAACTTACTCTGTACGGGGAGCTGCTGCTGCTGCTGTCCACGTTGGTTCCTCCCTGGATCTCTCCAGTGAAAAGCACAAAGGCGCTATCTCATCAGATAGCATTATTTTAATGCTTTTATTGTTTGCATTTGCCTTCGGAATACCAAGATACACAGAGTGTTCGTGAAGTTCATGTATAATTTAAACCAGACAAGTAGTAAAAACACCTTGTATTTTTAAAACTTCTACTAAAAGAAATATTAGACTGTGTTCCTTTATCAACTTACTAATTAGAAAAACTGGAACACTTTATAGTCTATAGTGTTAGAATAGGGAGTCACTAGAGACTTCAGAGGAAATGTCATTTGGGAGCTGTTATTTAAAAATGGTTTTGTAATAATCCGGAAAAAACAAAAATGGTTTTGAGGCGGGGAGGCTCACTTTAGGAAACTGAAGTGAGTGGATTGCTTGAGCTCAGGAATTCGAGACCCTGTCTCTACTAAAAAATAGAAACATTAGCTGGGTGTTGTAGCAGGCCAGTGTAATCCCAGCTTCTTAGGAGGCTGAGGCAAGTGGATCACTTGAGCCCAAGACTTTGAGGTTGCTGTGAGCTATGATGCCACAGTACTCTACTGAGTGAGACTCTGTCTCAAAAAAAAAAAAAATAGTGGGCAGCGCCTTAGTGAGTAGGGCGCCGGCCCCATATACCGAAGGTGGCGAGTTCAAACCCGACGTTGGCTGAAATGCAAAACAGAAAAATAGCCGGGCGTCGTGGCGGGCGCCTGTAGTCCCAGCTACTCGGGAGACTGAGGCAAGAAAATCACCTAAGCTCAGGAGTTGGAGGTTGCTGTGAGCTGTGTGACGCCACGGCACTCTACTGAGGGCGATAAAGTGAGACTCTGTCTCTACAAAAAAAAAAAAAAATAGTTTAGAGCCAAGCATGGTGCCTCACACCTACAATACCAGTACTTTGGGAGGCTGAAGTAGATTTCTTTTCTTTCTTTTTTTTTTTTTTTTTGAGACAGTCTCACTATGTCGCCCTCGGTAGAATGCCATGGTGTCACTGCTCGCAGCAACCTAAGATTTTTGGGCTTAAGTGATCCTCTTGCCTCCCTCTCCTAAGTAGCTGGGACTACAGGCGCCTACCACAACACCCAGCTATTTTGTTGTAGTTGTCATTGTTTAGCAGGCCTGTGCCAGGTTTGAACCTGCCAACGCCACTGTATGTGGCTGGCTGCCTAACCACCGAGCTATGGGTACTGAGCCATGAAGCAGATGCCTTGAAGCCAGCAGTTTGTGACTAGCCTAGACAACATAGTGAGACCTCATCTCTAATAAAAAATTAGTCAGGTGTGGTGGTAAATGCCTGTAGTCCCAGCTGCTCTGGAGGCTGAGAAAGGAGGCTTGAGGCCAGGAATTTGAGACTGTGGTGAGCTATGGTTGTGCCGTTGCACTCCAGCCTGGGCAGCAGAGTTGGGAGACAGTTTTGTAGTGCAGGGACTAGACTTAGGACCTTAATTGCCTTTTGCCTATTGACTTGGCATTATCTTCTCTCCAGTCTTTTCTTCCTTTAAAAAAAAATAAGGCTCTCTTTTTGGTCCCCTAAGTTTTTCTTCTGCCACCCTTGCCCCTGTCTTCTATTTCCTCATCACATAGTGTCAAAGTGCTTGGGAAGACTGGTGACTGTTTTAAGTTTTTCATTTGGGCCTTTGAGTTCCAGAAGCAACAGGCTAAATAGAAAGCTCTAAGACAGGGCTCCGTTAGCTAAAGGCACACTAATTGTGCACGTCAGGTACTTGCAAATAAAAGATGTCCAAAAGGACAAAAAGTCTTTTAGAAGACTTCAATATTAGGTATTTTAGAAAAGAAGCATCCTAGTAGTCAAATTCGGAATTATGCTGGGCCTCCTCTCCTATATTTTATGAGGTAGTGTTTTCATTTTTAATTATATACAGGGGAAAGGGTAACAAAGTATTCAAGCTAAAGGCTTCTAAAGATCTCCATTTGACCCAACATAAAATAAATAAAATGGTTAAAATGATTATGAATATGCTGAGCAGTGTTATTTATTTTAAATGACAAAAAATTGTGTGTATTTATTATGTAGAACATATATGAAATAAGTATATAGTATAGCATGGCTAAACTGAGCTAAATAACACATGCAAGACCTCATGTATTTGCCATTTTTTGTGGTTAAAGCACTTGAAATCTATAGCACTGGGAGAGTCTCAAGAATACAACACATGGGGCTCGGCGCCTGTGGCTCAATGGGCTAAGGCGCCAGCCACGTACACCTGAGCTGGCGGGTTCGAATCCAGCCCGGGCCTGCCAAACAACAATGATGGCTGCAACCAAAAAATGGCCAGGCGTTATGGCAGGCACCTGTAGTCCCAGCTACTTGGGAGGCAGAGACAGGAGACTCGCTTGAGCCCAGGAATTGGAGGTTGCTGTGAGCTGTGATGCCACAACACTCTCTCCAGGGTGACAGCTTGAGGCTCTGTCTCAAAAAAAAAAAAAAAAAGAATACAACACATGGGCGGCTCCTGTGGCTCAGTGAGTAGGGCACCAGCCCCATATACTGAGGGTGGCAGGTTCAAGCCCGGCCCTGGCCGAACTGCAAAAACAAAAAATAGCCAGGCATTGTGACATGTGCCTGTGATCCCAACTACTCGGGAGGTTGAGGCAGGAGAATTGCCTAAGCCCAGGAGTTTGAGGTTGCTGTGAGCTGTGCGATGCCATGGCATTCTATCGAGGGTGATAAAATTAGATTCTGTCTCTAAAAAAAAAAAAAGAATATAACACATCATTTAAGAGCAGTCATCATGTTGTCCAACAGATCTCTTGAATTTATTTCTCTCGCTTGGGATTTGACCAGCATTACCCCAACTTTCCCTCCTTGTTAACCACGCCAGCCCCTGGTAATCACGACCTTTCTACTTTCTGCTTCTGTGAGTTCAACTCTCTTACATTCCATGCATTTGTAAGATCACGAAATATTTCTCTTTCTATGCCTGCTGTATTTCATTAGCATAATGTCCCCCAGGTTCATTCATGCTGTTACCAATAACAGGATTTCCTTTATTTTTATTTTTGAAGCAGAGTCTCTGTCTCCCTGGGTAGAGTGCTGTGACATTATAACTCACAGCAACCTCAAACTCCTGGGCTCAAGCGATCCTCTTGACTACCTGGAACTACAGGTGCCCACCACAATGCCAAGCTAGTTTTTACATTTTTAGCAGAGTTAAGGTCTTGCTCTTGCTCAGGTTGGTCTCAAACTTTTGAGCTCAAGCAATTCTCCTGCCTCGGGTTCCCAAAGTGCTGGGATTGTAGGTGGGAGCCACCACTCTTGGCCTGGATTTTCTTATTTTTTAAGGCTCAATTTTTATGCCACTGTGTGCATATGCCACATTTTCTTTATCCATTTATTCTTCAGTGGGCACTTAGGTTGATTTCACATCTTGGCTATTGTACTGCGATGAACATGGGACTGCAGACATCTCTTTGACATACTGATTTCATTTCCTTTGGATATGCACCCAGTAGTGGAATTTCTGGATCTCATGATCATTTCATTTTTAATTTTTTGAGGAATGTGTTTTATTTTTTTTTTTAATTCTCTAGGCCAAGTTGACTAAGGACAGAAGAAAACTATGGAGTCTCTTCTGATTTCTCCATAGATACCTGACTTTATCAGAAACAGCTATGGTATGGAAATACAAGGATTTAATTCAACAATTTTTTGTTCTATTATTACTCTGTGATAGGCCCTGCTCAAGGTACTGGGGATTCCAAAGAGAACTTGGCATTCAGCCCCTTCCCCCATGGAGCTTACACTCAAACTGGGAACCAGTGATATGTCAGGACTCAGGACTAATTCATGTGCTGACCAAGTTAACCCAACCTTTACCTGTCTGTAGTATTTGGGAACCAACCCCAACCTTCCTAAATGCCCCTGTTAGAGTACCATATGACTTCTTCTCCCCTCCCCCACCCTGCCCCACATTTCCTTTTCAGAGAGAAAAGTCATGGAGCTAACAAGACAGGAAATAGTCCCCAGTGCCCTAGGATTTGGCTTAATATTGGGTGGCACTAAGTCAAGGAACTTAACTATGACTTTTAAAAAAATGGCGGGAGGAAGTTAACAGTCACCTTGAAAGGAAGGTGTGCGTTTCTGACAACCAAACTAGATCACAGCATGGACTGAACCTCTTTCTCTGTCTCCCTCTTGGCCACCAACTGCATGAATGAAACTTTTTCCTGGAGTGCTGAGACTCGACACATCTCCTCCAGAGCAAACCTCTGCCAAGCTGTATGTAGCTGGACTCTTGAGGGTTTAAACCCAGTCCCCTATGGTTTCACAGGGTGGGGGAATATAAGAAGAGTGGCCTCATTTCTGAAGGATGACAGATTACAAGCCTACAAGGGAGTTGTCACAGGTTGTGTTCAAGGACTGAGATGGTTAGAGACGAACTAGGTGATATTTATATTAGTCTTAAAAGTCAGAGCAAGATGACCTTTAATTTATTCATTTTGGAGACACAGTCTC
>CAUYON010107043.1:0-16672 GCA_963573935.1 Arctocebus calabarensis
TGCCGTGGCGTCACACTGCTCACAGCAACCTCCAGCTCTTGGGCTTAAGCGATTCTCTTGCCTCAGCCTCCCTAGTAGCTGGGACTAGAGGAGCCCGCCACAGCGCCAGGCTATTTTTTTGTTTTGTTTTTGCAGTTCGGCCGAGGCCGGGTTTGAACCCGCCACCTTCGGTATATGGGGCCGGCGCCCTACTCGCTGAGCCACAGGAGCTGCCCATAAGATGAAATTTAATTATTTGAAAAAAGGAAATCAGGGTAGTGCCTGTGGCTCAGTGAGTAGGGCGCCAGCCCCATATATCCAGGGTGGTGGGTTCGAACACGGCTCCAGCCAAATTGCAACAAAAATAGCCGGGTATTATGGCGGGCACCTGTAGTCACAGCTACGTGGGAGGCTGAGGCAAGAGAATCACCTACGCCCAGGACTTGGAGGTTGCTGTGAGCTGTGATGCCACAGAACTCTACCAAGGGTGATAAAGTGAGACTCTGTCTTTAAAAAAAAAAAAGGAAATCATATTTTCTTTTACCCACTTTATTCAAAATAATTTTCCTGAGATGTTTTGCTTTAAAGTTACATTACAAATAATCCTTACCTTGCTTTCTCTTTCTAATTCACTTCTCAGCCATTCAAAGTCACTGTATCTTCTTCTCACAGTAGATTCCTTTAGCTTGAAAATAGGAAGATTTGTCTGAAATGAGAAAAGTTAATCCTAAATTGAAGCACGTTAAGAAGACTTCAAAAAAAAATGTGTATGGGGGGGATTTAGGTTTGTCAAATTGATAAAGTGGCAAGTCTGATTACCTCAACCTAAGAAATCATGAAGTTATTAAGATGGCATTTTACTTACATATAACAAAATGAAATTTTGCTACTTGTTACATTATTTACAATAGAATACAACATTTTTTTTTTCTTTCTTTTTTAAACAGAGTCTCTCTCTGTTGCCCAGGCTAGAGTGCCCTGGCCTCAGCCTAGCTCACAACTACCTCAAACTCCTGGGTTCAGATCCTCTGCCTCAGCCTCCAACGGAGTTAGGCCTACAAGTACCCGTTACAACATCCAGCTAATTTTCCTGTTTTTAGTAGAGATAGCACTTTTGTGAGGCTCAGGAGGTTTGCTTGAGGCCAGGAGTTTGGGATATATGGGAAACACAGAAGACTCTGTCTCTAAAAATAAATAAACAGGCTCGGCGCCTGTGGCTCACAGGCTAAGGCACCAGTCACGTACACTTGAACTGGCGGATTCGAATCCAGCCTGGGCTCGCCAAACAACAATGATGGCTGCAACCAAAAAATGGCCAGGCGTTGTGGCGGGTGCCTGTAGTCCCAGCTACTTGGGAGGCAGAGGCAAGAGACTTGCTGGAGCCCAGGAATTGGAGGTTGCTGTGAGCTGTGAAGCCATGGCACTCTATCTGGGGTGAAAGCTTGAGGCTCTGTCTCAAAATAAAAATAAAAATAAATAAACACACATATATAAGGCCAGGTGTGGTGGTATGCATCTGTAGTGTCAGCTATACGGGAGTCTGACATGTGAGGGTCACCTGAGCCCCGGAGTTCAAGGTTACAGTGAGGTATGATTGGGTTCCTGCACTCTATCCTGGGCAAGAGTAAGACTCTGGTCTCATAAGTAAATAAATAAAGTAAAGTAGGTTAATGACTAAAGACGATTAACATTTACCATTAAGAATAAATTTTAATGGCACAATGGCTCAGCCTGTAGCACTCTGGGAGGTTGAGGTGGGAGGATCTCTTGAGCTCATGAGTTTAAAAACAGCCTAAGCAAGAATGAGACCCTGTCTCTACTAAAAATAGGAAAATTAGTGGGGTATTGTGACAGGCACCTCTAGGCACCTGTAGTCCCAGCAACTCAGGAGGCTGAGGCAGGAGGATCCCTTGAATTCAGGAGTTTGAGGTTGCTGTGAGCTAGGCTAATCTTATGGAACCCTAGCCTGGGCAACAGAATGAGACTGTCTCAAAGTAAAGAAAAAATAAACATGAATAGATTTTAAAATGTGTGTAATACGTATACTACAAAGTCTGTAGGAGACAGAAATGATCTAACACAATGCTGTATCTCATCAAAAAATGCTATTAATACATATATTCTCTTCAATTATATTTTGCCCTAATTCAGTCTTTTCACTTGTAGAACTGCACACTGTTTTACAGCTAGGAGGAACAAAAGTTAAGTGCCACTAAAGAAAAGACTGATTTCCTTTGTATACAGGGATACCATCATCTTAAAAAATTTACTAAGAAATTTCTACTCATTTGTTTAGCTTAAAGCTACTGGTAATATAGCTGTCGTTCAGTAAAAGAAAAGCTTTTCATTCAGGACCTTTAATCCATTTTGTAGTGGTCAATTTTTTCCAAAGTGTATTAACTTCTCTATGTTGTATACCTTATAGCTTAGAATCTTTTACGGATGCTATTGGGCATAACAGTGTATAGGTTTCAAGCATGAAACCAAATCTCACATGAGGTTTAAAAGCACTTGAATTTTCTTTCCCAGGTAACCACAACATTTGTTCATTGTATTAATGACTAAGAGCAAAATTGCACCTAACAAGACTCTTATTATACTAAAAGTCAAGCTTATATTTAAAGATGCTGGCTTGTTGTACAGAGGGGGTATTCTCATTCCCCACAGGGAATAAAATTAGGTCCCCTGGAGAGCAGGACGATAATTCCCAGAAAGAAAGCAATGGATTATTTCTCTCTAATTTCATCCAATGGCTTTTTAACCAAGCTCACCCTTCCGCATTAAAATATTAAAGTCTTTGTAAGTGTCTAAAGATAGAAAGGGCTTTACAGAGTTGAGTGTTTTCTGCAGGTGAGATTTTACATTTTGAATTCCTTCCTCTCAAATTACTCTACAAAAGGGATTAACTGCTCTCTTTATTCAATATGCTAAGATCAAGCTTGTGAAAAGAGTTCCCTAAGAATTTTCATACTTCTGGGTACGGAAGTCTATAAAGTTAATCTCTGAAACAACATATCAAGGTTACAGGTACAATGTTGAGGGAAGAGTGCCAATTCAACTCATTTTACCTTCCATTTTCCCTTTTGAACTTTTGACATAATCATGATTATATGCGATTCACTCTAATAGAGAGGTGGTTGGAAAGGGGGAAAGTCCCTTCTCTTCTATAATTAGCTAAGAGTTTGAGAGATTATATATTTTAGAAAGAATCATGGTTAAAGAAAATTCTTTTATTTAGTTTTCTTAGCTAATTATTCTCTTTTTGTATGAGGACTATTTTAGAGTTTAGATAAAGTCACATTAATAAACTTTTTTTGCTTTTGGAGACAGGGTTTCCCTCTGTTGTCCTGGATGGATTACAGTGGTGAGATCACACGGTGGCCTCAAATTCCTCACAATCCTCCCACTTCAGTTTCTGGAGTAGCTGGACTGCAGGTCTGTACGCCTGCCTGGCTAATCTTTTTTTTTTTTTTTTTTTTTTAAAGAGATGTGGGTCTTGCTATGTTCTTGAGGCTTGTCTTGAACTCCTGGCTTCAAATGATCCTCCCACCTCAGCCTCAAAAGTGCTAGGATTATAGGAGTAATCCTGGCCAAGAAATTGTTAATATTATTTTCCCAGTACATGTAGTCTTAAGTTTGACTATAAAAGTCTTCCTAATCATTACAAGGACTTTTAATTCAACTTACTGGAGCAAAGTTAAGTGAAAAACACTGATGTTTTTTGTTTAAGCCACTGAACTATCACTGCTGATTATAAACTCTTGTGACTGTTCACTTTTACTATTTAACTTTTATAAAACTGACTGAAGATAGAATAAAAGTATTTTTTTTTCCTACAGCCTTGGGGAGACTCAACTGTTACTCAGCATCTATAAAAGGGCATAGTGCTAGAAAAGGTGATGAACTATTGTTTACAATGATATATTGGCCCTTGTGAAACTAATACTGTTATCAAGGAAGTGAGAAAATAAGCACATAAAAAGCTAAATTTATGAGGTTATCACAAACCATAAACAAGGTTGAAAAACAAGAGAACAAATTATGAATCAATATTTGCAACATGAAACAGGGATAATTTTATTAAAATGTAAAGAAATCTAGAAATGGTTGAGAGATGGTGAATTCAACAGCATGCTGCAGTGGCTCCCGCCCGTACAGCCCCAGTGTTCAGGAAGCTGAAGAGGAGGACTGCTGGAGCCTAAGAATTCTAGGCTGTAGTGTGCTATAAAAGCACCTGTAAGTAACCATTATACCTCAGCCTGAGCAACAAAGTGAGACCCATAAAACAAACACACAACAACAAAATACCAGGCAGAACACAGAAAACAATGTTCAACTTCACCCACACAAGAAGCTCTTGTTAGAATAGTAATATCCTATTCTCACTTATAAGATAGGCAGGTATTAAATTTTAATAGCCAGTTATTGATGAGGGCAGAGAGAGACAGGAATTTTATATGTTGAGACAGGGTCTTACTGTGTTGCCCAAGCTGAAGTGCAATGGCATTATTATAGCTCACTGCAATTTCAAACTCCTGGGCTCAAGCAATCCTCCCACCTCAGCCTCTCCAGTAGCTTGGACTATAGAAAAGGGCCACCGCACCCAGCTAATTTTTTCTTATTTTTTTCTAAATCCAGGGTCTTACTATGCTGTACAGGCAATCCTCTTGTTGCAGCCTCCCAAAATTCTGGGATTACAAGTGTGACTCAACATGCCTGGCCAAAATAGGAATTTTAAAAACCTGCTAATGGTAATGAAAAACTGATACAACCTTTAAGATGGGCATTTTGGTGAATCGATTACTCTTTTAAATGCACACACACATTTTGGGCCAACAATTTCACTAGGCATTATTTCCACATATAGAACGATATCAAGGCACAGATGTATAAGTTTCAGAACAGTATACTGTATAAGCATTTTGTCATTTGTATAATAAAAAAATACAAAGAAATTGACAATTGATTTGGCCAGAATTCTTTTATCACATGGAGCTATTCATATGATGACAATTAAAAATAGTGTGAGGTAGGCTCAATGACTATAGCTCAGCAGCTAGGGCGTTGGCCACATACCCTGGGGCTGGTGGGTTTGAATCTGGCCCAGGCCTGCCAAACAACAAAGACAACTACAACAAAAAAATAGCCACGTGTTGCAGCGGGCACCTGTAGTCCCAGCTACTTGGGAGGCTGAGGCAAGAAAACAGCTTAAGCTCAAGATTTTGAGGTTGCTGTGAGCTGTGATGCCAGAGCACCCTACTAAGGGTGACATAGTCAAACTCTGCCTCAAAAAAAAGAAAGAAAATAGTGTGAGGTAAAGAGGAAGATGCAAGTATAAGATACAGTTAGTAATTCATGGATATTCTAAAGCATAGGAAATGATGAGAAATAAAACTGAAAAGATTAAACTGTGCCCTGAATGTCTGGCTAAAATATCTATCTACCTGTGAGTACCAGGAAGTTTTTTTTTGGAGACAGAGTCTCACTTTGTCGCCCTTGGTAGAGTGTCATGGAAGCTTTCCTCTCATGGTGCTTTTCCCCTTTCCCCGAGAGTTTCTCAGCACCAAGACTCTCCCCAGCAGTAGCACCTGGGCCTGAGGACAAACAGCCCAGGAAGTTTTCCTTTGGCTTTGAAACATGGTGTCATAGCTCACAGCAATCTCAAACTCCTGAGCTCAAGCAATTTGCCTCAACCTTCCCAGTAGCTGGGACTACATGCGGCCACCACAATGCCTGGCTATTTTTAGAGACAGGGTCTTACTCTGGCTCAGGCTGGTCTAGAACCTGTCAGCTCAGGCAATCCATCCACCTTGGCCTCCCAGAGTGCTGAGATTACAGGTGTGAGTCACCATGCCCAGCCTGAGTACCAGGAATTAATAAACATCAATGAACAGGAAAATGATTATCTTTGAACAGAAAAACAGAACAGAGAAATACCATAGCAGTAGAAGCCACAGAACTTGGCAAATAATTTGCATGAAGATTTAAGAACAGGTAGTTCTAAAGCTTATATGAACAAGAGTCAGATTACCCAGGCAAATTATAGCAAAAATTCCTTAAAGATTTTACTTTGTATTTTACTTAAAATGCTTTAGATTTACCCAGAGAGAAACAGGATGCTAACTCTGAAATTTAATGTAAATCAGTCTTTAATATTGTTAACTTACTTTAAAAGGACTAAAACTTTTGAAATTTGAGCAAGATTTAGTATTCTTTTACCCTGACATTCATTTCCCCTCTAATTTTAAGAAAACTTGCCTAATACCAGACTGGGTATAAAGTAGAAGCCACAATTTTTTTACTAGCTATTATTAATTTTTTTTTTTTTGAGAGTATTATTTGTCACCTTCAGTTGAGTGCTATGCCATCACAGTTCACAGCAATCTCAAACTCATGGGCTCAAGAGATTTCTCTTGCCTCAGCCTCCCAAGTAGCTGAGACTACAGGCATCACTACAACATCTGGCTATTTTTAGAGATGAGGTTTCTCTTTGGCTCAGGCTGGTCTCAAACCCATGAACTCAGGCAATCCACCTGCCTTTGCCTCCCAGAGTACTAAAATTATAGGCATAAGCCACCATGCCTGGCTTTTCCTTTTATTTCCTTTTCTATTTCTAGGTAGTAAAAGTGTCAAAATCAGCCATTTGTATGAAATAGTATGTGTAGGAAATATTTTATTTGTGGGAAATAATAGACAGGCCAGGGACGCACCTGTGACTCAACAGAGTAGGGTGCTGGCTCCACATATGGAAGGTGGCGGGTTCAAACCCAGCCCCGGCCAAAAACTGCAAAATAAATAAATAAATAAATAGATAGGGCACATGGGCATAGTGATCAGAGATGGTAAGTCCATCATTACACAAAAATCAAAAATTAAGCCACAACCTTCACCTATTTGTATAGGTATTAGGAAATGCTGAAGATTGTTAGCTTGAGCAACCTTGGTCTACTTTAGACTTTTCAATTTCATTTGGATACAAAAGTTGTGGAAATCATGTTTTATTACACTTCTAAAGCAAAGACAGAGGCTCAAATAAGCTGGATAAGTTTTAACTCTCATAGGATCTATATAAGAAATCGAATACTAACAATAACTTAGAGAGACAGCACTAACATTGAAGGAGCACAGAATTATAATTACCTACACCTCAAAAAAGTTAAATTGGCTGCTTGAAATCCATTAAGCAGAAAACTAATTCATTCCACACTCAAAATATACCTTTGTTGGCTCGGCGCCTGTGGCTCAGCGGGCTAAGGTGCCAGCCACGTACACCTGAGCTGGCGGGGTCGAATCCAGCCTGGGCCCGCCAAACAACAATGACGGCTGCAACCAAAAAATAGCCGGGCATTGTGGTGGACACCTGTAGTCCCAGCTGCTTAGGAGGCAGAGGCAAGAGATTCGCTTGAGCCCAGGAATTGGAGGTTGCTGTGAGCTGTGATGCCACAGGACTCTATCCAGGGTGAAAGCTTGAGGCTCTGTCTCGAAAAAAAAAAAATATATATATATATATACCTTTGTTAAGTGTTTCGTGACAAATACTGGTTAATTTATTGCCACTACTTAACATTTATTTTGGAAAATTGTAAAATAAATTACCTATATTATCAAAGGAGGCAGAAGCTGAGAATACAAGAATGTTCACATCTGGAATGAAAGGCAGGAGCTTTAAAAATCACATCTAAGGGCTTCGCGCTTGTGGCTCAATGGGCTAAGGCGCCAGCCACGTACACCTGAGCTGGCGGGTTCAAATCCAGCCTAGACCTGCCAAACAACAATGACGGCTGCAACCAAAAAATGGCCAGGCATTGTGGCGGGCGCCTGTAGTCCCAGCTACTTGGGAGGCAGAGGCAAGAGACTTGCTTGAGCCCAGAATTGGAGGCTGCTTTGAGCTGTCTCCACTCTATCCAGGGTGACAGCTTGAGGCTCTGTCTCAAAAAAAAAAAAAAAAAAAAAGAAAAATCACATCTAAGTATGAGATTCTTAATGTTAGAAAGTGAAAGAATGGGCAGCGCCCGTAGCTCAGTCAGCAGGGTGCTGGCCACATACACCTAGGGCGGTGGGTTTGAACTCGGCCCAGGCCTGCTAAGCAACAATGACAACTGCAACCAAAAATAGCCGGGCGCTGTGGCGGGCACCTGTGGTCCCAGCTACTTGGGAGGTTGAGGCAAACTCACTTAAGCCCAAGAGTTTGAGGTTGCTGTGAGCAACCTACCCAGGGTGACATAGTGAGTCTGTCTCAAAAAAAAAAAAAAAAGATAATATTCATCTTGGAGATTACATGTATGTATGTATATCTATACATGTATATACATATTAGAGTGCCATGGCATCATCAGAGCTCACTTCAACCTCAAACTCTTAGGCACAATCCCCCTGCCTCAGCCTCCTGAGTAGCTGGGACTATAGGTAAATGCTGTCATAGCTAGCTAATAAGGAGATTTTTATTGTCTTGTTTTACAAAACTTTCAGCACATAGTCATACTAATTCTTCTACAGAACAAAAATCAAAATAATCCTATTAGTTCTCTTATTTTCTACTTCTTATCTTTAAATCTCACAGAAACTCATTTAGCATAAAAGTATATACTTAGGGCTAGTAGTTAAAAGTCTACCAGTGGTTCTCAAACTTCCTAATGCCGTGGCCCTTTAAAACAGTTCCCGTGGGTCGTGACCCACAGGTTGAGAACTCATACAGCTTCAAATTTCAGCAATGCCACTTAGCTACATGACTTGGGCAAGTGGGGATAATAGTGTGAAAGTACACTGAAATAGATGGTTGAGATGTTAAACCAGTCTAAGTGATTTATTTTCCACTACTTTGGACGTTATACAAAAGATAATTATTTTGTCTTTTTTTTTTTAAAGATAATTATTTTGAAGTAAATTAGATGTTTAGTACCAAAAGGCCATGTTCTTGTAATATTATGTCACATAGCTGTTACAGTGATTAATGAAGTGATACACATAAAATATGCTTAGAATTATACCTAACACAAATGATTACACAGGAAGTCTAATTTTTTTTCTTCTATTACTTCTTTTACGTCTTTTTATTGTTTTTAAATTTGACAAAAAGTTCTAAAATATTAAATCCTCCTATATGTTTGTTACATTAGCTTTGTAAATCTTCTACAGTTATTTTTGCTCACTCATTTGAGAGTAAAGTGAAGCCATCATAACCCTTTATTTCTAAGTATTTCAATATACATTTCCTAAAGGAAGACACTATTCTCTGATATAAACATAGAACAAAGGCCAAATACAGTATGTTTCATATGATCTACATTCCATATTCAAATTTTACAGGATCATTTATAACTTAAAAAAGAAAAATCCAGGCCGGGCAAGGTGGTTCAGGCCTGTAATCCTAGCACTCTGGGAGGCCAAGGTGGGTGGACTGCTTGAGCTCATGGTTTCAAGACCAGCCTGAGCAAGAGGAGACCCTGTCTCTACTAAAAATACAAAAAAACTGAGGCAAGGGGATCACTTGAGCCCAGGAGTTGGAGGTTTAGCTATGATGACCCCCAAGGCACTCAGGGTGACAGTCTAAGACTCTGTCACAAAAAAAAAAAAAAATTAAATTAAAAAAATCCAATCAAGATTCATGTACTGCCTCTGGTTACCTCTTTAGTCACCTTCCAACTAGAACAGTATCCCTGCCTTTTTGCCATTCAAGACTTTGAAGATAAAGAGTTCAGGACAGCTATTTAAGCTATATTCTTTTTTTTTTTTTTTTTATCCTGTCCCTTCACTCCAGCTTCTCCAGACACCTCTCCCTCCTCAGACCTTGCCCCCCTCTGAGCTAGACACTATATATGGACAGTATGTTTCCTCAAGACCAGTACTATGTTACAGATTTTTGGCAGGAATGTTGATGTCTTGGGAGGACATCACATCAGAAAACGGATAATGTAAGTTGGTCCCAGCATTTGATTACATGGTTATGGTGAGGTCACCCAGACCTTTTCCTCTTTATAATTCCATTTTTCTTATTCTCCTCCATACCCCCTTTTTAAAACACAGGCAGGGTCTTGCTCTGTTGCACAGGCTGCAATGTAGTGCCATGATCACAGCTCACTGCAGCCTCAAACTTCTGGGCTCAAATGCCCCTCCTGTCTTAGCCTCCTGAGTAGCATAGATTATAGGCATACACCACTAGGCCTGGCTAATTTTTAGATTTTTACTATGTGGCCCAAGAAGGTCTCAAACTTCTAGCCTTAATAATTCTCTTACCTTAGCCTCCCAAAGTGCTGAGGTTACAGGTGTAAGCCCTGCATCTAGGCTTTTTTCTTATTCATTCTTGAACCTGTCCTTCATAATAAAATTTAGAATTTGCCTAGCTAAATTAAAAAAAAACTTACAAAGCTATCAGAGCACAGAATGAATTTGCTTCTTGAAGAGTTCACATTTCTAGCTGAATTTATCTGACTTTAGCCATTATAAGACTCGTTTAATACAGGAAAGCCCTACTCCATACCAACTATAGCATGAATATACAGAAGTACATTACGTTCACAACTTGTTGATTTAATAAACAGAATAAGAGGGGGTACAGTCTACTTGGCTAGAATAAAGTGATGGATATTTGCATGTGTCTAGAAGAAATTCAGGATCATACTCAAGTTTCTGTGTATCTTGCTTTTTAATTTATAAGATGAGAATGTATTCTGCATAGCTCATGAAAAAGTAATGGGCTAATTACAAGATCCCAGGACATTCAGAAAACTAGAAAAGAGGCGCCAGCCACGTACACCTGAGCTGGCGGGTTCGAATCCAGCCTGGGCCTGCCAAACAACAATGACGGCTACAACCAAAAAATGGCCAGGCATTGGTGGTGGGCGCCTGTAGTCCCAGCTACTTGGGAGGCGGAGGCAGGAAACTTGATTGAGCCCAGGAATTGGAGGTTGCTGTGAGCTGTCATGCCACAGCACTCTACCCAGGGTGATGGCTTGAGGCTCTAAGGAAAAAAAATAAAAAAGGAAATAAAAGAAAACTAGAAAAGAAGGAGACTAAACACCTGAAAAGAATTCTTCTATATTATTTTGTTTCTGTTTATCTATTCTCATAATATGCCAGAAACAAAACTCCAAAGGGATTTAACTCAAAAATGATAAAAGACATGCCTACATGCATGATACTCTTAAACTGCTGATTTACAGAAACCAATGATTTTCCACAAACAGGGTAAGATCACCAGGAATCCAAATGGACATTATAATCTAAAGAACAAATTTTTGAAACCTGTTTAGAGGTCTAAAACAAGTAGTCCCTTCAAGTCTAAGCAAAGGAAATTGCCACATTTTTGGTTTCTACAAAGGTCTTATACATTAACAGAGACTGACCTACTAAAGTCAGTAGCTCGCAGATACTCTATATGTTACCTGATTATCACTGATAGCCAAGCAGAAAACCAAGCCTCAAAATGTGATCACCTGAATATAGCTTAACAATAGATATTAAAAAAATGTTTACTAGGTGTTTCTAGTATTTCTTCAGATAGTGTCACGTGTACATTTGAAGAGAGACTGGCAACAACATCAAAAGTACACTCAATAGGCCATACTCTATTCAACCAATCCTAAGAGATGTAAACGGATGCCCCACTACAGTTCTCATTAAATAGTTGCATTTCTCCAAATATCTACATCTACAGATAAAAGATAAACTGAGAAGTGCTTAAGCTATTACCTCGCCCTTCAGTACTTTTGATACTTGTTTTACCCAATCTGGAACTGCATGAATAACTAGAGATATGGTTTATAACCTAGATGAACTCTTAATATGGCTGGGGATAAGTCACTTAAATGAAGAATAAGCTTTTAGTCTGGAGAACCTTTGAAATGTAGATTGTCACTAAGCCAAAGTATTTCATTTCTTTCTTTCTTTTTTTAAAAATAAGGACATGGCCTTCCAGTGATACAATTCCCCGTTATTTTATAGGAAGTCGCCTCTAGGATATAATGTCCAAAGCAGTACAGAAGAAATTATCTAGCCTAGTTATGCATAAACCAAATAATTCCACGTATTTTCTAAATTTGTCCACATTATTCGTAATAAATTAGCAACACCACTCACTTCTGAGCTCTTGCAAGGTTTTCAATAACCGACTTTTAATAGAATTGTTCAACAATGATTCTATTGTTAAAAAAAACTCATTCATAACGAACGTATCATGAACATTTACATAATCTTACAGGCTGATGCTCAAAGAAAATTGCCTATTAATAGCCTAAGACCTTTTTGGGACAATTGTATAAGTGCAAAACTATGTTTTACATCTTCTCAACTTCACCAATCCTAACACTCACACCTCTCAAGTGACAGCACCTGGAGAATTTCATTCATTTCACCACTTGAATGCAAAAATCTAAATTTTTTTCTGAGACAGAGTCTCAAACTATCATCCTCCACAGAGTGCTCCATCACAGCTTACAGCAACCTTCAACTCTTGGGCTCAAGAGATCCTCTTACTTCAGTTTTTCTTTTTAGTAAAGATTGGGGTCTTGCTTTTGCTCAGGCTGGGTCTCGAACTCATGTACTCAAGCATTCCACCTGCCTCCACCTTCCAGGACAATAGGATTACAGGTGTGAGCCACTGTGCCTGACCACTGCTTTTTTTTTTTTTTTTCTGAGACAAAGCCTCGAGCTGTCACACTGGATAGAGTGCAGTGGCATCACAGCTCACAGCAACCTCCAATTCCTGGGCTCAAGCGAGTCTCTTGCCTCCGCCTCCCAAGTAGCTGGGACTACAGGTGTCTGCCACAATGCTCGGCCATTTTTCGGTTGCAGCCGTCATTGTTGTTTGGCGGGCCTGGGCTGGTGTCTTAGCTCATTGAGCCACAGGCACCCGAGCCTCTTTTCTTTTTTTCTGAGATAAGAGTTTCACTTTGTCATCCTTGGTAGAGTGCCGTTGCATCACAGTTCACAGCAACCTCAAACTGTTGGGCTTAAATGATTCTTTTGCCTCAGCCTCCCAGTAATTGGGACTACAGGCGCCCGCCACAACGCCTGGCTATTTTTGTTGTTGTTGTTGTAGTTATCCTTGTTGTTTAGCTGGCCCAGGGCAGGCAGCTTGGGTGTATGTAGCCAGTGCCGTAACCACACTACTGGAGCCAAGCCTTTTTTTTTTTTTTTGAGACAGAATTTCACTTTGTTGCCCTCGGTTGAGCACTGTCATGTCATAACTCACAGCAACATCAAACTCTTGGGCTCAAGCGATCCTGCCTTAGCCTTCTAAGTAGCTGGGACCACAGACACGCGCCACAACACCCAGCTATTTATTTTTTTTAGAGATGGGGGTCTTGCTCTTGCTCAGGATGGTCTCGAACACGTGAGCTCAGGCAACCCACCCACTTTGGCCACCCAGAGTACTAGGATTATAGGTGTGAACCACTGAGCCCAGCATTTAAACATCAGTATTTTTAAGTGATTCTAAAATGCAGCCAGGGTCAAGAACCAGTACCTTAGACTCACCAAAGAAATACAACAAATACCTTGATAGACCTCTAAGAATATATATCAATGAATAACTAATCTGTAAGAAGAGTTCCCCAGTCATATCATACAAGAACAAAGCTCAGCTGTTTCTTTGAAGCATGAAGTATTACCTGAAAAACTATAAAAAACATGAAAACAAGTGCTTAATGAGTCTTAATTCCCTAAGACATAAATGATACATATATTAATAAATTCTTTTCTCTTTTAGTCAGAGTGATTAGCTATAACAAGAGCAACTAGACAATGATGTTAAACACTATACACATGCATGCTTTAAATGTGCAGATTGACAGCAGTGCCATTACAATACTTTATTCCTTTCATAAAGCATCACAATGAGTGATTATCGTTCTAACAGCTTGACAGTACTCAAATCACTAACATAAAAATCTTCTTTTTATTAATTATAGAAAATAACTCCTTGTGTAAGACTCCTAACCAGGGACCAGGCATGGTGGCTCATGCCTATAATCCTAGTACTCTTGGAGATTGAGGCGAGTGGATTCCTGAACTCACAGGTTTGAGACCAGCATGAGCCAGAAAGAGACCTCGTCTCTTAAAAATAGCCAGGTATTGTGGCAGGTGCCTGTAGTCCCAGCTACTCAGTAGGCAAGAGAATCACTTGAGCCCAAGAGTTTGAAGTTGCTGTGAGGTATGACTACACAGCACTCTATCGAGGATGACATAGTGAGACTGTCTCAAAAAAAAAAAAAAAATCCTAACCAGGGCTAAGGGCACAGGTCCCAAGAGGAGGTGCAACTTGCCAGCAAATGTTTCAATATACAAACAATTAGATCACCACAATTTAAAATATTTTCTAGCCAGCATACCCCCTTTAATTGTTAAGAATAATCAGTGTTTGAGGTGGGGCTGGGGAGCAAGATGTTCTGGTTCTTTTCCCCATAAGTTAATGCACATTTCTGGGTTTGTCTAGCCTTTTTCCCCATACTTCCCACACCTTATTTTCTCTGAATTATAAAGTTTCTAAGGAAAATGAAATAATTTCAGGCTGAGTACAGTGGCTCATGCCTGTAATTCCAGCACTTTGGGAGGCCAAGATGGGATGATCCCTTGAGACCATGAGTTTGAGATCAGCCTGGGTAACATAGTGAGATCCTTTCTCTACAACAAATAAAAATTAACAAATTAGCCAGGTATGGTGGTGTGTGCCTATAGTCCCAACTACTCAGGAGGCTGCAGGGGATGGACTGTTTGAGACTAAGCATTTCAGGTTGCAGTAAGCTGTGATGAAGCTACTGCACTCCAGCTCCAGGTCATGTAACACACAAGACCTAACTCAAAAAAAAAAAAAAAAAAAAAAAAAAAAAAAAGGTGGGCAGTGGCTCATATCTGTAATCCTAACACTCTGGGAGTCTGAGGAGGGTGGATCGCTTGAACTCAGGAGTTTTAGACCACCCTGAGCAAAAGCGAGATCCCCTCTCTACAAAACATAAAAAAAACTAGCCAGGCATGGTAGTACCTGCCTATAGTCCTAGACTACTTGGGAGGCTCAGGTAAGAGCATCACTTGAGCCCAAGAGTTTGAGGGTGCTATAAGCTGTGATGCCACGGCATTCTATCCAAGACAACAGAATAAGACTGTCTCAAAGGAAAAGGGGGCTGGGCGCGGTGGCTCATGCCTGTAATTCTAGCACTCTGGGAGGCTGAGGCAGGTGGATTGCTTGCGCTCATGAGTTCAAAGCCAGCCTGAGCAAAAGCAAGACCCCTGTCCCTGCTAAAATAGAAAAACCGAGGCAAGAAGATCGCCTGAGCCCAAGTTGGAGGTTTCTGTGAGCTATGACACCATAGCACTCTACCCAGGGCAACAGCTTGAGACTGTCTCAAAAAAAAAAACAAAAACACAAAACAAAAACAAAACAAAAAAGGGGTGCAGGGTGGGGGGGGAATAAATCCAGATCCTCAATTCTATCCCCAAACCTTAGGTTAAACTATGATAAATAAGATATTTTAAGTCATGACACTTATAAACATTAATTACAGTCTCTTAGAATGCTAGTAAGTATATAGCTTAATGACCCTGAGATACCACCCCCTCAAATAATCTACCATGAACCCTGCCCTATTAAAAAAACTAAGTATATGGACCTAGTCCCTGCTTTAGCTGTTTAATAACATAGTTAAGGACTGTAAGAGGATATCAAAGCAGAGCTAAGTGCCACAGTATAAGAAAGGTCAGGATGAGGGAAGAGAAATTAAGGATACTGGAATTCGATTAGGGAAGTTTCTGTAAGACAGTACATAATTTTGGGAGTATATTATAATAAAGACATAGTATTGCCCCTGGAATTCTAACACCCCAGAACTCAGACAACTTGGAATCTAAACAAAAAATATGAGCAAATTTTGCCCCAAATCCAAATGCTGCTTTGGAATCCAAACGCCCAGCATGTTGTTCTGTGTTTTTGTGTGTACGTTTCCCCAGCACTCAGGCCACCCATATACTTTGTCATTTAGTTCAGTTTGTTGTCAGAAGTTGTAGTGAAAGTATCTCGTTATTTTCCTTGCTAATTTTATGTTTTTGTGCTTGATTTGTGTTGTGTGTTTTTTTTTTTCATATAGTAACAACTAAGTATATTTGCCATGGTTTCTAAAAAACGTAGTGAGGAAAATAAGAGTAAAAGGAAAGCTGTTAGAGCTACAATTGAAGTTAAGAAAGATCTTTTTGCTAAGCATGAAACTGGTACCAGTGTGGCTGATCTTGCTACTACGTTCAGGATGCCTAAATCAACTGTACAGTTTTGAGAAATAAAGAAGCTATCAAAGCAGCTGATGTGGCAAAAGGAGTTACAATGCTGACCTCTAGGAGATGGAAAAGTATGGAAGAGATGGAAAAACTTCTCTTAGTTTGGATTAATGAAAAATAACTGGTTGGTGATTATTTCTGAGATGATAATTTGTAAGAAAGCCAAGGTCCTCCACGATGATTTAGTGAAAGGCATGCCTGAAACTAGTGCTCAAAAGGAGGTGTTTAAAGCCAGTAGGAGGGCTTGGCACCCACAGCACGGTGTTTACAGCGTTGGCCACATACACCGAGGCTGGCAGGTTCGAATCTAGCCCAGGCCAGCTAAACAATAATGTTAACTGCAACAACAAAAATAGTCGGGCACTGTGGAGGGTGCCTGTAGTCCCAGCTACATGGGAGGCTGAGGCAAGAGAATCGCTTAAGCCCAGAAGTT